>JAVHZZ010000005.1:16765172-16932672 GCA_036250195.1 Mixophyes australis | reverse complement strand
GTAGACCTTGTACTGATAGGTGAAGTTACTCATATGCAGGGTCGTACTGGCCCGTCGGGGGACCGGGCTATCCCCCGGTAGGCCCCGACCCTGATCGCTCCCCTCTTCTTTTTTGGGGGGCAGGAAACATTAAAAAATTTTTTTATATACTAACGTGACTGCGGCGCCGGCACCCGTCCTCTCTGCTCCGTTCACACTGAATATCGGGCATGACTTATTACACCCAACGTTCAGTCAGGAGCGACACAGAGAGGAGTCGGCAAGAAGATAGAATAGAGAAAAAAGAAGCAGATAGAAAATGGAAGTGAAGGAACAGAAGCAAGGGGCACAGACAGCATGAAGGGGGGAGCACAGACAGCATGGCACACGGTGATGAAGGGGGGAGCAAAAGCAGCATGGAGGGCGCAGTGTGATCATAAGGAGGCACAGCATGGTGATTAAGGGGCACAGTAATGTGTGTGTGATGGCACAGCGGGCTTGTGGCAATGTAATGTGTGTGTGGTAGGTGGTGGCTAACTAATGGGTGCTATTTTGTTTGTCGGTTGATGGTGGGGCAATTTAATTTTATAGTGGGGACTATTAATGTAAGATGTGGTGGTTTGGGGGCTATTAATTGAATGTGGGGCTGAGTTTGAGGAGTATGAGGTCTATTTATTAAATGTGAATATGAATTATTTAATGCCAGTGATGGATGCGGGAATTAGGTATATTTATTATACGTAAATGCGATTAATTTATTGCAGGGGCTGTTTGGAGGGAGGGAAATAGGTTTATTAAATAGGAATACTATTACTTTAATGTTGGGGCTGAAGGAAGGCCTAAGTATTAATTGTGGGTCCTATTTATTTAACGCCAGGGCTGGTTGGAATTTTCTAAATGTACCCAATATTTTTTCCAAATAGGACCCCCAACATTCCAGGATCCAGACAAACCGCAACTAAAGAAACCAGCAGCCACAGGTGGTAAAAGTGACAACAACAGGTAGGACAGTCTGTCAACTGTTCTGAGTCTAGTGCAGGCTTGGCTAACCTGTGGCACTCCAGGTGTTGTGAAACTACAAGTCCCAGCATGCCCTTCCAGCAATAAGCTGCTATATATTGGCAAAGCAAGCTGGGGTTTGTAGTTTCACAACACCTGGAGTGCCACAGGTTAGCCAAGCCTGGTCTAGTGGGACAATCCCGATTTTTGGTGACTGTTCTGCCCAATCTAATGGGCAGATCAAGACTGTGTATTCTTTATATACACACTGAACTCTTTATAAACTACGCCATGGTGCTAGCTGTCCTTCATGGGCTTACCATGTTCCCTCTAGTGTCTGGTTTTGCCTCTATGATGGCTGTCCACACCCGCTCTGGTGGGCCCCTTGCGTTGCCGTCCCCAGTGGGCCCTTAATGCCCCAGTCCGACACTGCTCATATGTGTTTGGTTTGAGCATTTATTCTCTTTATTCCTGGTCTAAGTTGTTTGAATAGGATGCATGTAAATTGGAATAAATAAGTAAATAATTAAAACCTTTCAGCGGGGCCCCCTAAACTCTTCAGCTATAACAGGGAGAAACCCAGGGCCTGGCTGGGCTGGGAGGCAAGGGGGTATCTGCCCACCGAGCCAGTCTCATGGGGGGCAGTGGTCCTAGTATAATGGTAAGCTAATGACTGGGAGTGCCATTAGGCAGTCAGCCAAGCGACCAGGGTGGGAAAACGCTTGTGATTGGCACACATGGGGCTGATAGATTCTAGCAGCACGCTTGTTGTCTCCCTGCGGTAGTGTAAACCAGCCCTGGCTGGGACTGGTTCAGGATTCTAGCTATCATTTATCTAGTGCACTCTAGATAAATGACAGCTGGAATCTGATTGGTTGCTATGGGCAACACCTACACTTTTCCTTTTTAGAAGGTTTGATAAATCTACCCCTAAGTCTCCCAAGTTATTCTTGGCAAATTTTCACCTGACATTTTAGAAAGGTCCTAATATATTATCAAATCAGCGCAGAATGGTGCTAAAAAAATGTTGGGGGATCTGTGCACAATGCCAATCTTTATAAAGTTTTACTTAAAAAAAAAAAAATCAGTGGCATGGAATGAGTGTGAGGCAGGGGCGGATCCAGAACTTAATTGTATAGGGGGCGATTTAGGGGGGGGGGGGGGCGATTTAGGGGGGGGGGGGGCGATTTAGGCTGCCGACGGCTGCACACTATGTGCAGGTCCGTTTGGCAGAGAGTTAGGGAGAGAGTCCTGCCCGGCTGCTCTGATTGTGTCAGAGCAGTTGAGCAGCACTCTCTCCCTAACTCTCTGCCGAACGGACCTGCACATAGTGTGCAGCAGCCGGCAGCAAGCTTCTGCTAGGGGGGGCAATCGCCCCGATCGCCCTGCCTGGATCCACCACTGGTGTGAGGGGTAATGGGTTCTATTCCAACCCGGGAATTTGTATGTTCTCCCCATGATAATGTGAGTTTCCTCCCACATGAACATTTTAAAGGAAAAAAAATGCATATAGTCCAGTGATCCAGACCAAGGTGGCCCAGTATGGGACCAGCTTGGGGGTGGTGAGATATAGTAAATAATAACACTGATCAGGGGCCGTTTCTGAGCAGGCGTGGGTCCGTGCATGTGCAGTGAAGCAAGCCCCTTCTATGGGATGAGTGGGTGCCTCGGGAGGGTGACCCGGCTTTGCCAGGAACCCCCTGTAGGGGCAGTAGCTTCATACTGAAACTTATCTTGCTATTGGCCAGATCTGGGCCAATTTGTGTATATTTTAGTTACATCTGGTACCCTGGTACGGCACTAGGACCAGCATATCACAGTGGCATCACCGTAGGGTTTTATTCTCAGCAAAAGTGTTCATCACATGTCATTGATCCGCGCTGCTGGGTTTAAATTAACCATCAAACATTAATTTTTTTCAACACTACTGTTTAGAAAATGACATGTGATTATATAGTGTGACAAATGCTGTGGAATAGTAGAATGTACTGCTTGTTAGTAATGAGAAAACTTAAGACCTACCTCATGTTCGGAATGTGCCGTATCGTGCGTGGATTCGCTCTGCGCTTGCTCCAAAACAGAGCTTAAGCCAATGAATGCAATTCCCGGCAACTCATGTTCGAACGCAAATGACACGACTGCCTACGACTTGCAGGGTGGGACTGGAGCGGGAAGGGGCAGACTAATATAACCAACGCACAGTAAGGGCGTGCCAAGGGCGTTCCAATGCATATGCGGCCGACTGAAGTCCTGGGTTTCTCCTAAGTACTCTTGGTTTGTTTCAGCCGTATCGTTTTACACCAGATACAGGTGTAAGTGCCGACTGAGAGCGATGATTGACACAACATAGTCTTTGTTTTAAAAAGTACACGTATGCGTGTCATTAGCAGGGGTGCACGCATGATTATTAAAGGGGGGAAAAAAATATATAGAGAGCTGCTGCGCATATGTCGCTATGTAGGGGCACTGTTTAGCCCCCCGATCTTCACGGAGGGGAGGGGTTTCTGGAGAACTAGAAACCCCCCCTGCGTGCACCCCTGATTAGTTAGCACATAACATGCGCAAGTTAGATAGACCATAAAAACACATTGTATGTACAGTACGTATTAAGAACATCTTGATTTCTGTACGTATTAAGAACATCTCGATTTCTGTTTTAAAGGTAAAAAAAAAAGGTGATTTATTTTAATTATTATTACCAACTACATTTTTCTCAGTGATTATACTAGATCTGTTTATAAAAAAAATAAAATAAGTTATACTGCACTCTGTTGTGTCTGTTAACAAGTAACATTTAGGCAGCAGATACTTACACCCAGATTCAAATCGAAACACATCTTGAGATCCGTTTGGATTTGAATACGGGTGGAAATACCCTAAAGTTCCGTGCTCTCTTTAAACTGCTGATGCGTTTGGACTTAAATCAGGACCATTGTCTGCAAATTCAAACCTAAGTGGGAATCTCTGCAAATAATCATGATGAGGTTCTCTATGTATTACGTTAAGTTCTCACCGATAACTGCTTGGCTAGTTTACGCCTGTTCATCGCGCTCCCACTATAAATGAGGTGACATCAGTTCACGAATTTACCGGTGTACAATGGAAGACCTCCTGTAGGATGAATTTAAATGTTTAATCACAGGGATCTTTGCAAAGGGCACCCAAAGTCTTCAGTGAGTTGTCTGCGTTCCGTTCATTCTACACAGAAAGAAAAGAATAGTTAAATATAAATTATTTTATTTTTCGGTCTGCCTTTCCTGGGTAGTCAGAGATAAAAAGAATTCACTTGTGCATTTCAGTTTCTATAACAACATGAAATGGCTTTATTTGAGATACCTTCTTTATTCAAAAGCAAAACACAGCGAGCGAATTCCTGTCTGGAACAGGTTACAATCTAATTTCGGTGTCTGAGACACAGCCTTATAAAGAGATTTGTCCCAGATACAAGGTGGTTTAGTTCTCCTCTCTCCTCTGTATATTACATTATCTATAGGAGACAGAATGGGGGGAAGGGGCACAGCTTGATACACACAGGAAATATATGGAATTTATTTTTCATGCAACATAGTTGTGTTGCTTAGTTCATTTTTTTTGTTTTATGAAAATGCTACAGTGTTGCAAAACGCAAGGGGTGTTAACTTGTTTATTTAAGTACTGCAAGATACAGAATAACTTGTTACGGAAAGCAAAATTACTGTTGTTTCTTAAGTGATACATGCAAAGTTGGATTTCAATATTCATTATCAATAAATCAATCTCTGGTTTTGTTTCAAAATATTGCCTTATTGTCATAGCAGCTGTCCATCAATCCAATTTAAGGCACATTTGGGTGTAGTTCACAAGCCAGCCCTTGCTAGATGTAAACCCCTATACTTGAGAGGTGAGTGCATCTGATTTTAACTGCATTTTAATGGTGTTTAAAGCATATAGGTCAGTGTAGGACCTGCATATAATGAGCTGCCCTTGACGCTGGGATGCAGGCTTAAATGTTTTGATCAAAATATGAACGAATACCTCATGTTTTCATTTTGCTAGACACACACAGATATGCAGTGTAAAGGATAAGCGCTGACAACTGTCTTTTTGTTTTGTATCATTATCAATAAATATTTCTCAGACATCAGTCTTCTATTGAGATTGCAACAATTATTATTATTATTATTATTATTATTATTATTCATAGTAGTGATATAATCAATGGCTGCAATTCTGGTACACTGAATCGGGGGGTATTGCTAGTGCACTTAATATTGGGTTTACTGCTAGTGTACAGACTTTTCTTTACATTGTGGTGAGAATCTGTAATTATAAAGGGTGGTTTGGTTCTGGGATAGGGGAATTGGACCATTTCACATCAGGAACTGTATCACCTCTGTGTATACTAACGCGTTTTCATTCCTAATCAAAACCATAATTCTCCAAGGTTTTCCTGGGCTGCAGCCTGTTCTGAGGCTTAAGTGACAACCACAAAATACAACAAAATTATTGGCCGACATCGCCTCACTCTTGACGACTGTATAGAGACTCAGTGATTTTACAGACCTATACCCAGACTGTTAAAATTAAATCACCTAACTCATCATCATCATCATCACCATTTATTTATATAGCGCCACTAATTCCGCAGCGCTGTACAGAGAACTCACTCACATCCGTCCCTGCCCCATTGGGGCTTACAGTCTAAATCCCTTAACACACACACACAGAGACTAGGGTCAATTTGTTAGCAGCCAATTAACCTATCAGTATGTTTTTGGAGTGTGGGAGGAAACCGGAGCACCCGGAGGAAACCCACGCAAACACGGGAAAACATACAAACTCCTCACAGATAAGGCCACTTTCGGGAATTGAACTCATGACCCCAGTGCTGTAAGACAGAAGTGCTAACCGCTAAGCCACCGTGCTGCTCTTTTTTTTAAAAGATACAGTAATGCGAGTGAACGTCAGGTAAATTCTCTGATGAGAGTTTTGACTTTATGGGGCATATTCAATTGTTGAATATCCCCGCCGCGCTAAAACTATTACCATTATTACGGTAATAGTTAGCTGGATTTCAGCGAGCCGCGAGCTGAAATCCAGCGAGAAAACTACCGTAATAATGTTTTTTTCCGCACACTATTACTGTAATAACGGTAATAGTGCGCGGACCGCAAGATTTTTGGCGTTTCCGCCGACAATTGAATATGCCCCTATGAATGGCTAGTCATTTCATGGTGAGCTCATACTCTCTTCTGGGAGACGTAGCCTGAGATGTGAACCCAATATCAGGATCTATAGGAATTATATGTATATAGTGTGCAGTATATATACAAGTAAGCCAAACGTTCAGATAAAGCACTTCATTATCATTCAGTGAGAGAAGGAAAGTTGCAATTTTTATCTCACATTTTTTGGATGTGTAAAAGGAAGTTAGTAAACCATTATTATAAAAAGGGAAAAGTTTTAATTTACAGAACTATGCCCTCAGTTCCAAGAAAGCCTGCGATGTATCTACATGATTAGCTTCGCACCTAGTAAGTTAATAAGTGTTGTTCCTTTACAGGGGTGTTGTCATTGTCTGTAAAAAGTACATCTATTGTAGAACTATTGTTACAGTGTAAAACAAGGGTAAGATCAATGTTATGTTACTCAAAATATATCAATGTGTACTTACATGACCTAGCCTGTAGGTGTCACTCTCTACACTGCTCTTTGTGTTTAGCGGTTACCTAAATCTTTACAATAGATAACAACTGTAACAGTGACCCCTGCAGGTTAAACTAATACACTACACTCTGAAATGCATGATTGCCTTCACTCCTATGCAGCTGGCATAGGATTGGATTTAGCTCCCACCACCTGCCTCCTCTAATGTCGTTTCCTTCCTACCGTTTTGAATTTGGTTTAGGAATTTTTGCTCATGTAAGAAATAACAAATCCCATGGGAATTGCCAGCATTCAGTTAACATAGTTTGATTTTTGCAAGGTATTTATTTTTGATCCTTTTCCAATGACATCTAAAAAACATTTCCAGAATTCGCACATATCTCACGCAGGACACTGCAAAAACCTTAATTCATCCAAGTTATCATCTCCCGGATTGACTATTGCAGTTCCCTCCTTACTGGTCTTCCCCAAAACAGACTCAAACCCCTACAATCTATTTTTCACGCAGCGGCTAGATTGATTTTCCTTGCAAATCGTTATTCCTCTGTAGAATCACTCTGTATGTCTCTACACTGGTTGCCTGTTTTCTACCGAATCCAATATAAAATACTTTTACTAACCTACACGGCCATCAACAAAGCTGCACCAACATACATCTCCTCTCTTGTCTAAAAATATATCTGCGTCTCTCATCCACCCTCATTGCATCCTCCCATTCCCGGTTACAGGTCTGTTTTCGGGCTGCACCCACTCTATGGAATTCACTCCCCCACACAATAAGACTCTCCTTTTGTCTACCAAATTTCAAGCATTCTCTGAAAACCCACCCCTTCAGACAAGCTTATAATATTCCTCAACCACCCTCTTAACCTCACTACATTACCCTATTACCACCCGTTACACAATTTCATACAAGACAACTACCCCCTGACCAACATTGTTGTGCGACGGGATCATTTAGCTTACGAATCCCTTTTACCTTTGCAGTCTGACTGGGCCGAAATGCAAAATTCAGACTTAACCTCATGTGTCAAAATCCCATTGTCCCATAGATTGTAAGCTTGCGAGCAGGGCCTTCTCACCTCTTTGGCTGTTTTACCCAGTTTGTTACTTACTAAATTTGTCCCCCAATTGTAAAGCGCTACGGAATATGTTGGCGCTATATAAATAAATTAGCTAAATGGCAGAAAATGCAGGGATAAAGATCAGTGTGCTGAGGTGAGATGCTGCATGTTTATACTATTTGTTATGCTAATGACAGACCAATCATCATCATCATCAACTTTTATTTATATAGTGCCAGCAAATTCCGTAGCGCTTTACAATATGTGTAGACTCACACAGATGACTTTGGAATTTTACATGTGAGGTAAACTGCCCTAAAAACATCTAAATACTCCATACTTACAATAAACATTTGAGAAAAGTATGTTTTTGGTACATTCAAGGTTGCAGTGTACCTCAGTAATGATGACACCCATAAACAGCATTCTTTGGAATATTGGTCCAGGCCACAAAATGGCCGCCTACACTGAAGCAGGTGGCGCGTACATTTTCAAGCTCACTATTAGGCCATGCTAAGTTTCTCCCAACACAAATGTTAACATTGAGCCATTTTTACCTCACATCCAATATATTTCTAGCTCAGGGTAGCAACATAAAAGGATAATCCCCATTCATTGCATTACACCTGCTAGCACTATACCATAAATAAACAATAGGCTGTTATTTGTTTACTTTAGTCGAGCAGAGCAAATTGCTCAGGAAAAATCCAATAAGCCTCGTGAGCTCGATTCTCCTCAGAAACGTTTCCCTCAGATTCCTGCACAGTTATTTTTTTTTGCAAGGACGGCAGCTATGGCCATTGATTTGTGTCGAGCGATCTTAGCAGAAAGACTGAGGGTCTGAGCTGGAAGTGGCTCAGCCGGTCGCAGACAGCATTCTCTCTGCAAAAATGTACAGCCACGGTCAGCAGAATAACAAATATGTACATTTCCAATTATCTATTTTTTTATTCATTTAGTAATAAAATAATAAATAATAACTTATTAACTTATTAACAGCAGTGCTCGGTTTACATAATATTATACTATTTACATATAATATACTTGTGTTTTACGCTAAAAAAATGCATATAAATGGGTATGACACTAGAAACCATCATTGCTAAAGATCCCATATCCACTGCTGCTATTAACAGCATTCCGTTTATGTCCCACATTTTTGTAATGCATCTTGTTTTATCCATATACTTATCACAAGTAAACCCATCCAAGGGCAAACGCAGGATTTGTAGAGAGGGGTTTCCATGCCACACCGACAGTGCGCGTGGCTATAATATTAGACAGTGCTTGGCTGCTCTCCAACTCTTCCTATCCCCATGACATACACGGACAATGCTGCGTGCACTACTGTTAGGGACACACAGCTCTCCCTTTTTGAGCAGAGCTGTGTGAAGTGGGACATACCTCCCAACTGTCCCTACCAGTTCTTTCTGCTTTCAATACTTGTTTAGGAGAGATGGCTGTGAACAGTGCAGACAGAAACGATCTGCACACAAGCTGCAAAGCGGCTGGTCCCGGGGCAGGGTCCAGCCACCTCACGCATACAGTACCCCAGGCTGGGAGGGGAGGGGGGTTTCCAGGCACTAGGAAACCCCTTGGTTTGCCTATGCCATCGGGAAAGCCTGCACTGAGCTGCAAAAAATACTTGTAGAAACACTAGTAACATACACCTGTCAAAATTTTTGTTTTAACACTCATTTTCACCAATGGTCGACATTGTAGGGATGCAGCGGGGACTGTTCCGGAGGTGAAGGGGGTCCCATCGCTGCCGCACAGGGGCTGGCTGGCAAATTTTAGCCCAGACGGGGGCAAGACTCGGCTCAGCAGCCTATTAGGACATTTTTAAAGGAAATAGAATGCAGTTTCCAGTTACCCAGCCCAAGGTACAGCCCGGGGGGGGGGGGGGGGGAGATGCCCCCATGCCCCCCCAGCCCAGCGACCCCCTGACAACACCATTATCTGTCATCTATTAAAATTACAGAGGAAGAGTGTGGCTGAAAAACGCTTTCACAGTTTCTCCAGAGTGTTGATCTATGTAGCTGTAAGATAATGGTGTATCATCATCATCATCATCACCATTTATTTATATAGCGCCACTAATTCCGTAGCGCTGTACAGAGAACTCGCTCACATCAGTCCCTGCCCCACTGGGGCTTACAGTCTAAATTCCCTAACACACACAGGTAGACACATTAGGGTCAATTTGACAGCAGCCAATTAACCTACTAGTATGTTTTTGGAGTGTGGGAGGAAACTGGAGCACCCAGAATAAACCCACGCAAACACGGGGACAACATACAACTCCACACAGATAAGATCATGGTTGGGAACTGAACTCATGACCCCAGTGCTGTGAGGCAGAAGTGCTAACCACTTAGCCAACCATGCATGTGGCCATCTTCTAACTGCGCGGGTTCTAGTCCTGTTATGTAGACAATGATCCTGTCCACAAAACTCAATCAGCTGGTGTGTGCCCATCTCGAGAAAGGAGCCATCAAACTCAATCTGTCGTAACAGACAAGACATTTACAAGGAAATTCCTGCAAATACTTCTGTGACATCACCACAGTTCCCAGCTGTTGTAAATATTGGTTTTACTGATAAATTAATGGAAATTTACTGAAATCACTCTTTTTACTGACTGTTTCTCCAAGAGTAACAGTACTAATAGCATTCATGGGGGATGAAGGATGTAGGAAACAGTGGTGTAACGGCCTTTGATGCAGCCCAATGGGGTGACAGGGGTCCAATACAACCAGTCCATTTGCTAAGGAGGACCCCACGAATGCCACAAGAGAGGCGCATGACCAGTGAAGCCCCATTTGGGGGGTTTTAGATCCTTTGTGATCTAAAAGAGGCGTAGAAAGCTGAAGTGGTACACTGTGCAAATTGTAAACCTCCCATTAATGCAGCCTCCTGACACCTCGTCCATTAAATTCCAGAACTAAAATTTCGAAGGGGGTATCACTGTGCATGGTCTGGTTCTCGCTCATGCTTACAAGAGAGGAACAGGAGCCTCCGGACTAAATGGGCTAGTATCGCCTGACTCCCATCCCCCCAAAAATGTGGCTATGGGGTAAGAATCTAACGATTTGTAATTCACATAACATTCATTGTTTTCAGTGTATTCATGTGAAATGATAATCTCTCATCAATATAAGATCTGCAACGTTAAAGAATGAATTGATGTTATCATTATTATAAAGATTAGAGTTAAAAAGTTAGACCCATTAAAGTTTGCTTGGTGAGAATTGGTTCTGGCTAGTGAGAAAATTCACTGCTGTCTACTCTTCTCATGCCGAAACTCACTTTTCAAAGAGAGTTCAAATGAGTGCACGGAGAGGTGTAACGTTTCAATGGTAATATCTTTTTTATCTAGACAATTTAAAATTATTATCTAAATGAGCAGACGCACCTGTCACGTTCCTAGAGGAAATGACACGCTGAGAATACATTGCGGAGGCTTTTCAAAACATTGAGCTGTGAAGATTTTTTTTAGACTGTACTCTGGTTTACATAAACATTGCCACTTCCCGGCCCTTTGAAGTTCTCGATTTACAGAGAAAGGCAACCACAGAACTTATTATGATATCTTCTTAAGCATCCTTCGCTTCTGCTAGTGATTTCATGGAATGCAGTATTTAAAGTAGATTTCAGTTATTTCGCTACAGTGGAATAGAGGTAGAATTTTTTTCTAGCTTAGAAATAAACTACTTCCCTATATTAAGTATTTTTAACTCTAAGGGGCATATTCAATTGTTGGCGAAAACGCCAAAAATCTTGCGGCGCGCGCACTATTACCTTTATTATGGTAGTTTTCTCGCTGGATTTCAGCTCGCAGCTCCCTGAGCCGCGAGCTAAAATCCGGCTTACTATTACCATGATAACGGTAATAGTTTTAACGCCGCGGGGATTCAGAACAATTGAATATGACCCTAAAAATTAGATGGCGAAAATATATAGTAAATACAGATTTTTTATAAAAAAATACATTTATATATGGAACATATACATTTAGTGGTTTACTCTTTATGTTACCAGAATATCTGCATTTCACTGTGCTAAAGGTTAAAAGTTGGTTTTTTTAAGTGTGTTTTAAGCTTGATGCCATTATATAATTTGGGTCTATTTTTATCTGCAAGCTGTTCTCTTCTGTTATCACCAATTTTAGAGCTGGTCAAACTAGTATGATAGGCAAAGGACAAAATGATCAAAGGATAAATGTCTGTGCGACTGTGTTCGATTGAATTTCACTTCTTCAATGGCCCCGAACTAGCTCGCTGTACAATACGCTCCAGACCCCGTTTAGACCTTGCAATTCAAAATTTGCGGCTCCCTTCCACCGCTCACATTTCGCATTTGCAATATACGTTTGAGGTTTGTCAATCGGAGACAATAAAGTTTGTTTTTTTTAAAAAAAATATATATATTTAAACATAATCAAAATAATATTTTTAATTAACATAACAGCATTTTAACATTTTCTTCTTAAATCAAGTTCACAGTTTGACATTCGAGTTTTGCCGTTCATCGAAAACAACCCAGAAAAGATTCAAATTCAACGTGGTTGAACCAGCTCAAACATTTTAGATTTTCTCGATTTTGTAAATGGTTTTAAAATTCGACAAATTTCAACAACTTTTCACATTTTTTAACCGATGCTCTAAACCGGGTAAGAGAATCGAACCACGACCTGAACTGTCTCTCCTCCCAATATTAATCCTCATTGTATTCATACTGCCAGTAATTGGTCTGTGTGTCATCATTCACTATTTCTTGGATTCGCTTTATGAGAAGGTACACACTGAAGAATTTTCCGACCGACATGTTGTCTCAAACAATTGAGCCAACGGCTGAAGGTCCGATCGCTCTGGCGATTCATCCATACACACTGACACGATTTACCTTCAGATCTGTGCTCTTCATCTAGTCCATCATCTGGTCCTTTAGTCTTCAGAGAATGACTGCTTCTGTGACTCTGAAACGAAACATTCTGTCTCAGAACGAACTAATGAATTATTCCTTCTACAGCAGTCTCTACATTATTTCACCGGGACATTCATTGCTGGCATCGGCTGAAAAAAGCCCGACTCTGTAAACTCTATGGAGATCGTGAGCATGAGTGCATACAGACTACATGATCAGTCGGTGATTGGTCAGAAAATATGAAACAGTACAACCAACCAAATGAGGCGACAACTGACACTTTGGAACGACTTTTGACCATAGTGTCTCTATACACTCTAACCCGACTTCCAACTAAACAGTCGTATGTCGGCTGATTTGCCCGATTATTGGACGAAAATGATACAGTGTGCAGGGGGAAGGGGGGGGGGCAGTTAAAGATGGAAGAGCTCGGAGTCTACTGTCATTGGGGGTGGCACAGCAAGGTGAGACCACAGGTACGATGGCAGACAAATACATTACAACAGCAGTTCATGGAAATCCAGTAGGTTACCCTGATAACTTGTACCTTTTTTTTTACCATTGTACCTTTTTCAGCAGTATTATAGGGGTATTAACACCGGGAACCACCCATATTTCATAAAATATAATGTAGTGATGTAATAAGCTCTATGACTTGACTTGTTTTACCGATAGTACATATCAAATTCACAGGACATATTAAATACAGGCACCACTAACTTAATGGGGAGTTTGTAGTAGACTTTTAACGAATTGAGGTGGATCTTTTAACCCACTGCAAATGTCTACCTTCAAGGCACCTCAGGGGAAATAATTAACTCTTAAACATGAACTTGAAGATGATTCTCCTCACCATCCACAGAGTCTCTGATCGGCCGTCACTGCTACAAACATAATTAGTGTTTTTGATGGAAGATTAACCAGAAGTCTAATTTCCTGATTTAGGAAAATCCATCACAGTGACTAAACCATTTTTTTTTTTTTGGTGTGTGAAGTAGTTAATTGCTTTGGTCAATCTTTACCAAGCAGAAACACTTTGTATTGTACTGTTCCACAGATATAACACTTTATTTAATCACAGTAAGTCTTCCGCTTGTAAAATTGTAACAGTTAAAACTGAACTATTTTATATTGCCCCTACAACAATATCCAGGTTTACAAAAGTATATATACTTTGACCTTTATTTGCATGCATAGTGAGACACTTTTTTTCTGAACTGGTCACACTTGCTCAAGCTTGGGGTTTTTCTCACAGTTTGGAAGTGTTAGAAAGGTCAGGTGTTATCCAAAACACAATTTTTCCCTCTCTTAAGGCCATTTTTTTATTTATATAAATTTCTCCGCGTATTTTAAGTGTGTTGGACTATGATCAGAGCAACTATTGTATTATTATTATTTTTTAAACTGTGTATACAGTACCAGGGAGTAAATGTATCAAGCTGAGAGTTTTCCGGTGGGTTTGAAAAACCAATCAGATTCTACCTGTCATTTATTTTGTACATTCTACAAAATGATAGCTAGAATCTGATTGGTTGCTAAGGGTGACATCTCCACTTTTCAAACCCTGGAAAACTCTCAGCTTGATACATTTACCCCCCAGAGTTGAAGTGGATAAGGCCACAGATACTGGTAGCCAATCAAAGCATTAGAATGTTGCCAGCGACACAGAGTATTTCAGCTCACCAAACTCCTGTGTCTTCTTGTTTAGGTTGAATTTGAAGTGGGGGGATTTCGGCCAACAAGTAGCCAATCCAAGTAGTGATGTGAGGCTGCTGTTGAATTGTTGCTGGAAGAATGTGGTGTGTAACGCACCTCTATGTGAAACAACATTAATACGTTAAGCTTGACCATGGGCTGGGAAGCAAAAACAGAGCACTTGTCCATGAGCGACTGCCCTCAGGGGCTCAGTTATCAAAGGGCAAAAATACATCCTGGTGGAGAAAACAAGTGTTATTGAACCCCTGAAGCCTTTTTATCAAGCATTGAGGCTTAGATGGTGTTACCGGAACAGTAGCATTTAAAAGCAATAAGAAGAAAAGTTAGATTAAAGTATTAAAGTATTATTTTTTTTTAATAAAATGGAAAGGTACTTGTTAATTATAAGGGCGCCACTGTAGCTCACTAGAGTGTTGCTGCTACTAAAGCTGAACACTGTTTTCAGCTTTCTTTATTTCTTATGGCTGTCAAGTTGGCTGTGTATACACACGTTGAGACAACCTTCCTTTATCTCCCCTAGCTAGGTATTATGCCGTGAGGTATTGTTAATAATGCCATATGGTTCAGTCAGCTGTTCTATAATGCCTAGTCAGTTCTAGTTAAGGTTCGGGCTATGATGTCACTTCTTGCGTTGTAGGGATAACGTGCTCTGGCACCCAACGCAAAGATGCAAATTGTTTCCCCATCAATTTCGACCTCAACCCATACACATGAAGTAACCCCTCCTTGTTGATGGTCATCAGATGCTGGCTGCACACTGAAGACACCGTCCCTGATTCATTGAGGAACGTAAATACTGATATATGCCATATTTTGTGCAAAAATCTGAACCGTACTATACGTCAGTGAACACGGCAACATCCAGTTAATCGTCAAGTGCAAAGAACACTTACTATAACCTACGATTTCAGGGGTGTAACGAGGAGAGGAGTGGGGCGTATACACGTAGTTAATGTACAGTACGGACATGCCAAGCTGGAGCGCACGCAGCAGCACCCGATTCATGCTCTGTGCATCTCTCAGGTACGTGTTTTTCTGTCGTGTTACTCGCACCAGCTACAGGTCAGGTGTAAGTGCCGAGTGATAGTGATGACGGCTGTGTGTGCAGCTAGAACACGTGTTTCCAATCAGGAATACCTGTAAAAATGCATTTTATGTACAGTAGACAGTCATAACTTCCTAATACATGTGTTTTATGGGGAAAATGAAAAAAATACTTTTTTTAATCAATGTTTTGTCTTAATGACTATATTATTAACAGGAGACATTAATAGTTGTTATTTTTATTTTTGTGCGCTCTTTTGGAACTTTATATTCCATATATATATGTATTGTTAGACTTATCCTGCAGTGACTGTCTGTTAGAGCAGAGCGCATCTAGACCCGTATTCACCAACAGACGTATGTCTACATCCGCTCCTAGTTGAAAACGAACTTGTGTATTACTGATTTATGTGTAAAGAAACGCACAATACATTCATTCTGCGTGCTTTAATGAATCAGGCCCACAGTCAGTTCTGAATGTGTGCCCCAAACAGTGCTGTACTCAAGGCTGCTGCATCTCCTGCCTCTCATTCACAGGGAATCCCAATCCGGTACAGAGTACAGTTAAAACTTCTTACCCTTACCTTTAAAGCCCTAACCCAAACCTCTCCCCCCTACATCTCCAACCTCATCTCCCTCCTCTCTCCTGCCCTCTTTGTTCTCCCAATGACCACTGGCTCTCCTCCTCACTCATTACGTCTTCACACTTTCACCTCCAAGACTTCTCCCGTGCTGCTCCCCTCCTATGGAACTCACTCCCTTTCCCAATCAGACTCTACCTGTCTCCATGGCTTCAAGCGGGCTCTTAAAACCCATTTCTTCATCGAAGACTTTCAGCTCTCCTCCTAATTCACCTTACTCACCTTGTCTCACCCTCTGTTTTACACCTCCGATTGTCTGCCCCTCCATTAGATTGTAAGCTTTTACCTATCATTACCACCAGCATGCCTTACTGCCTTTTCCCAATAATGGATTCTGATGCTATTTGCTGCACACTCTTTTTTGGTACAGGTTCAGCTAATGCTGTCTTGCTCCCTTTTATTTCTACCACTTATGTTTTAGGGAGAGGTTAACCCCCATCCTATCTTCTAAGTGTAGGTTATGTTTATCCTTCTTCGGTCCATATTGTAATATTGTAGTCATTTGCCTATGTTGCAATTGCATTGATTTGTTTTGTCTTTATTGTTTTGTCTTGCTTTTATATGTTATGTCCTGCTCTATACACCCTGCCCGGTGCAGTAGACCCCTTATGGCGTTTTATATATCTATTTGTTAGCATTTTGCATTGTGTACACTATAATGTTTACTCCTTTTATTGTATTTTCAAAATAGAGACAAAGTTAAAGACTCAAAGCGTCCTTCACTACAGGAAGACTCTTTAGTCATCAATACTTCTTTAAAACCAATAATGGACTCAATGATTAATTTGCCTACTCAGACCATAATCAATAGCAAACACTTAGTTTCCCGATGCAGTTGGAGGCTTAGATTGATTGTTTGGGTGATGATCTGTACCTCAGTCAGGCTTACAAATACCCAATCTCATGACCTTCAATAGGACTACTGTCTAGAGATCAATCATTGAGTCGTCAGCAGAGAATTCGCTTAACCTGGTTTCCCTATGAGAACATCATGTGATTGAACGTTACGTATGGCTGAAATAACATACATGAAGGGATATGCAGTTATTCTGAACCAATCCATTAATGACGCATACTATGAAATTATATATATATATATATATATATGAGAGAGAGAGAGAGAGAGAGAGAGATAGAGAGAGAGAGAGAGACAGATCAATATTCTAGGTTGTCAATGCAAACAATAGAGAAATGGCAGCATTAGTGGGGTGAACTCACCTGAACGACAAGAGACCCTGGAATTGGACCCCAAAAGTTCTGCAATTTGGGGTTACGGGGACACTGAACAAAATATCCTTTGATGTCAATCTTAAATAGATAGGAATAAAACTATTCAGGAAATGTTGATATTATATGAATTTCATTGATTTAAAGCCAGTGAATCACTTTAAAAAAAAAAATTAGGATTAAAATCAGAATTGTCTTATTTTTTTTAACAACAAATTCCTTTAAAGATGTCAAAAATGAATTTTCATTATATGAGCAAATTGACATAATTGAAGATTTTTTATAGCTTTACAGCTGTATAACTACCTAATCTTAAATGTTATTAACCTGTTCCCTCCCCTCTCCATAGCGCAAGGGGGTGCTCTATGCCAAAATTGGTCTTTCAGTCATGGAAACTGGAATTGTGTGACGCTACGGAGGACCAATCAGAAGCTGCAATCTTCTGATTGGTCCTCCGGAGATGTTGCCTATAGCAACCAATCAGATTCTAGCTGTCATTTATTTAGTACAAAATGACAGCTTAAATCTAATTGGTTGCTATAGGCAACATCTGCACTTTTTCAAACACGCAGTTTGGTAAATATACCCCTCGGCCTCTGATTGGTCATCCTTCTCACCCATCCGCAGCCTTTGTAAGAAGATGAACTTAACTGTTTTGACGTCTCTATACTAGAGCAATGAAAGAACCCCCCCCCCTCCCTGACAGGAATAATAGTTTCATGGAGTATCGTAAGAAGGGGAACGAAATAGATTAGTAATATTTCAATTTTAGGTGATAATGCAGTTTTATATCCTCTTTGGTTCCCCAATTACATTATTGGATTGAACCAAAAATAAAATATTTGTGAATCGATTGTATTGGTCAAGTATTTAAAATCATTTCACAAAGCAAAGGGATTATTTCATCTGACCCTATATAATATTAATATAATGGTGCAAAATGAAATTAGACAGTGTCCAAGTGACACAAATATACAATTATAGGACAGTTAGCATATATAGAGTCAGTTGCTTACAGTGATATCATCTATTCTGCTCGTTATCAGCAGATGCTGGAATTGATTGATTATCCTTCACTTACAGACTACATTTTGGGGCTATGATTGATTCGCTGCCACAGAAAAGACTTTTGGGATGCTATTGTATTATTTTGGTGTTTTTTTTCCCTTGCTGTTATTTTAGTCTTTCTTTACATCTTTCAGTATCTCGCTGCTAAGATATTTTTAATTGGTATTACCGATTGCTAATTTCGGTCTATCCCTTAAAATGTGATTGCAAGCAGAATATTACCGCATTAAAAATGTATTAAAGCCTGATTAAGTCAATTACCATCCAACATGGGATCACTAATTAAACCTTTATATTCTCTCCATTGTGCTACCATACAATATTAATATCTGCGTGTCAGTTTATTTCGCATATTGTGTAACGTTATTTATATGTTGCGAGGTTTTACGATCCTTCTGTGAAATGATGTAATGTGCGCAGGGGATTCTGAGGTCTCAGCGAGCTGTACGACACATCAGTTCTAAAAGTTGCTGAAAAAACTGAAATTAACCTCAGGAAAAAACACATTTATAATTGATACAAAACAATTATTATTCTCTTCGCTGTGGTGACTGTTTGCAAATATATTTATATGAAGGGAACACATTGATAAGGGGTCCTTTGCTTTTCTTGTTTAAGTGCATGGTAAACATACATAAAACTGGTAATACTGAAAGATACAATAAATAGGATGGTAAAAATTTTTACTGTAAGGACATAGTTCAATATATGCTCAGTCACTTTGTTTGTTTTTCTGGTTAAAAAAAATGAAAATGAAAATAAATGCCTACCATGAAACGAACAATTTTTGTAGTGAAATAATACTATATATATATATATATATATATATATATATATATATATATATATATATATATATATATATATCGATATAAATAAAGATATATATATTATTATATATAAATGTTCCCTGACCACCCGTGTTCTGGTTTTGGTTTTGGTTTTTGGACCTGGATTAACTTCGTTTTTTGGTTTTGGATCCCGATTTTTTTTTAAAATCCCTATTTTTTTTTTTTTGCTAAAATCACATATTTTTGCTTTTTTTTCTCCCCTACATTATTATTAACCTCAATTTCAAGTCATTTGCAGTCAATTTTGACCACCTCACAGGTCACAATATTATTTTCACACACTTTCAAACAAAGACTGCAGATTTAGAAGACCAAGGGCTAGATTTACTAAGCTGGGGTTTTGAAAAAGTGGGGATGTTGCCTATAGCAACCAATCAGATTCTAGCTTTCATTTATTTAGTACCTTCTACAAAATGATAGCTAGAATCTGATTGGTTGTCATAGGCAACATCCCCACTTATTTAAACCGCAGCTTAGTAAGTCTAGCCCCAAGTCTGCCAGACCTATTATTTCTATTTCAGCAATGACAATTATCAATAGAGCAATGTAGATCTCCTCTTTGTATATTACCTATATAACACAGTACAATGTGACTGCAGATTTAGAAGACCAAGCCTGCCAGCCCTAGTATTTCTATTTCAGCAATGACAATTAGCAATGGAGCAATGGAGCTCTCCTGAATGTCACTGAAGACTTTGAAGAACACTGCTACCCCTCCTCTTTCTTTTCTACCTATGACGCTGCCCAACTGCACTAAAGACTGCCAAGAACTGTGCTACCCCTCCTGTGTCCCTCTGTGAAATGGCGCTGGATCGCCGTTGAGGGCGGTACTTATACAATCCAAAGCTCATGAGTTCCGAGATCCAACAACACAACGATGATGTTTTGCCTCGTTTTCAATTCCGAGGGCGCGCGAAAGTACTGAGCTGGCTCTGGCCGGTACTCGGATCTGCTAGGTTCATGTGTGTTTGATTTTCGGGGAACCGAGCCTGAGCATCTCTAATATATATAGAGAGCACTCATGATTAATAAATTAGGCCTCCCTACCTGAAAACAGCCCCGACATTGAATTGATATCATTCACACTTATTAAATATCCCTATCCCCTACAAGCAACCAGCCTCAACATTAAAATTAGTATTCCCATTTAATAAATAGTTCTCCTCCACAAACTGAGACCCATATTTAATTCATGTGATTTAACATTGGGGGCCTCACGGGGAAATGGAGGCCCCCTGAGCCCAGGGGCCTCTATTCCCTTAATCCGGCCCTGGATAGAGGGCAGGACCCTCAGGCAGTGGGGTCCACCAGGAATTTTCCCGGTGGGCCAGTCTACGCCTGAGTATAACTCCCAACTGTCCTGGTTTATGTGGGACAGTCCCGATTCTGGGGGACTGTCTAGCAAATTTGTCTTGCAGGGAATGCTGGGTAATAAGTCCCACCTACCGCTGCATTGCTATCCACAGAATCGAGACAAAGTAGATCAATAAAAATGTGTAAAGTGTATAAATCAAAACTGTAGCAAACTAAAACTGTCAAATATGGGCACCTGAAATAAAGGCAGCTCTTATGTAATATTAACATAACATGACATAAATGAAGACCAAAGTCATTCATATTGATTACGGACTTGGTCCAAATGTAATAATCTGACGTCAAGTGTTTTTGTTTAGATATGTGCATTTTGGTCATAATACAAATTCAGCTAATTGGACCATGAAAAATTGCAGAATAGGACTTGTACCTTTTTACACACCATGGGGTATATTTACTAAACTGCGGGTTTGAAAAAGTGGAGATGTTGCCTATAGCAACCAATCAGATTCTAGCTTTCATCTTGTAGAAAGCTATAGATAAATGATAACTAGAATCTGATTGGCTGCTATAGGCAAAACCTCCACTTTTTCAAACCCGCAGTTTATTAAATCTATGTACTAAAACATGTGTTAAGGAAAAAGCACCACACATTGTTAGCACCATAAATTAGTCCCTATTGCAAAACAATTATTTTCTTGACCCGAGTGCTATGGTGCTGGTCCTTCCCAAGACAGAACCATTTGTTTGGAGTAGCTATCAGAGACAAACCAAGACCGCCCAATCGGCTTACTCCTGAGTGGACTGATCATGAGGGACAAGGCTGAAGTCTCTGGGTTGTAGAATCCTGAGGGCTGAAGCCAAAGTTAATAACCAGGCAAACAAAACAGGATTCTTGAAGCATCAGCAGAGAAACAAATTTCCAATTTTGCTCATGCAAAGATGGGCAGGAGTGATTACCTACTAAAGGCTGCATACAGGTGGGAGCATCCAGTTCTAATTGATTTAAGTGAAGTGCTGATTGCAGTAGGTGAAAAAGAATGTGCAGTTGTCTATGCTGATGGTGAACTGCCTCCTGTCATCGGTAGCTGGTAATGTGGAAAATTCTTACACCAAGGCAGAAGATTATTAACTCCTGTGTCCTGCACTCTCTTCCTTCTTGTGTCTATCTTTCAGTAATGCTTTATGTATGAGTTTCCCTTTCTCACTCCCTTATAACACACTATGGGCTAGATTTACTAAGCTGCGGGTTTTAAAAAGTGGGGATGTTGCCCATAGCAACCTATCAGATTCTAGCTGTCATTTTGTAGAATGCACTAAATAAATGAAAGCTAGAATCTGATTGGTTGCTATAGGCAACATCCCCACTTTTTCAAACCCGCAGCTTAGTAAATCTAGCCCTATGACTTTTTTTTGAAAATGCTGTCTTGGTTCTGTATTGTATAGGGTTAATTAAGGGATGACATAAACCTCTTCGATGTTTTTTGGACCTGTGCCTATTTTCTTTCTGTTAACCAGCTCTCCAAGATCTGTGCTGCTCCCCAGTTATGGAACTCCCTATTCCACCTGCCCAGACTCCCCCCCAACCTTCAATCTTCCAAGCATTATCTCACAATCCATCTCCTCACTATATCCTACCCGTCCCCCACAAGATATTACTTCCCCAACATGTTCTACCAGCTTCATTCCCAAGTCCCTCTTCAAGCCCAACTGGTATTTATTATCTCAGCGTTGCCTTTTCCCACTAGACCAGAGGTTTTTTTTAACTCCAGTCCTCAAGCACCCCCAACAGCTCATGTTTTCAGGATTTCTTTAATCATGCACATGTGACGTAGTCTACTTGGCTGAGTCAGCAATTATCCTACCTGTTCCATAGACAGAAATCCTTTGAACATGAGCTGCTATCGGTGTGTGAGGACTGAAGTTAAGAAGCAGTGCTCTGGATTATAAACTCTCATCCAAAGGACCCTCACTAACCTCTGTCCCACGTCTGCACCTCCTTCTTTAATCTCATATGATATGTTTAAGAAAGGGTTAGACAAATTTTTAGCGGAAAGGTGTATCCAGGGATACGACCGTTAATTTAAAATGAAGGATAGTAGTGGATATAGGGTAAAAATAGGACTGCAATATTGAGTCTGGGGGGATCTTCACAATTGAAACAGATTGGCGGTTGCTTACTCTGGATTAATTTCAAATATAAGTGCAGGATCGCAGGAGATCCAAAATAGGTTGAACTTGATGGACTGGTGTCTTTTTTCAACCTCATCAACTATGTTACTATGTTACTATATGACCCCGATCTTCTGGACAAATCCAGTTATTTGGATTTGGCCAAAGCCTTTATTAACACCAAACCAAACTCAAGGCTGCTTATTTTATTGGATTGAAGACAACACCTTCCCACAGTGACCGTGCCAGTGGGGCATTTCTTGCTATCGTTCAAGCCCACCTGGCACCTCCACTGGCTGGTAGATAATCATGTTGGAACCTTCTATGTCAGACAAAGGGTAACATTTGGTAGTGAAATTAAAGTGGCAAAGTTGTTCAATAACATCTTTGCAAAAAAGAAAACCTTTCCCTACGGATGTTCTAGCTAGTTACCAAATGAAGATGACACCAACGCTAGTGTTACATTAAAAAAAGTATTTTGGTTACAAGCTGGTTGTAGTGCATACAACTCCTTTAATCCTTGAAGCTGACTCACAAAGCTTTTCTTATCATTTTTAGTGCGCTTTGTAAGTGTTTAATACCATTTGGATTCAGTTTGGGATTTGCTGAATCTCTTTTCCGAGGATTTGGCAGAACATTAAACAAGTGAACTTGAGACCCCCCCCCCCCCAGGTTATATACTCAGGTGTATTGCATTTCATCTGTTCTGCACGCAGTGTACAATGTCCGACGTATTGTCAATACGAATATATCTTTTAAAATGAGTTGTGTATAATAACTTATAATCACTTGTATAAATGACTTTATTGCACAATATGTACTTTTTCAATCCCCATGATTCAGTGGTCCTGTTTTTGCAGAGTTTAACTTCTTTCCTGATAAATAATTGTCCTAATATTTTTCAGTGTTTAGTGTTTTGGCACCTAAAACACAACACTTCCATTTTTTTTTAATGACTTCATACAGATTAATGTTTATAGTTTAGTTTGACTTTACCAATTTGTTTTCTTCCTCTATGGAAAAAAATAAATAAACATAATACTTATAAATAAAATAACATTGTTTAAATAAAAATATATATCTCACTGTGAATGTCGTTTTGCTGTAAACATAGATAATAGACTTCACATACTCTGAGAAATTCTGAGATGGGAATGTCAAGCAATAACCAGTGAATACTGCACTTATCGTCAAGGTCAGGACTAAAATAAATTGCTTTTTATATTTATTTTGTATGCTGACCATTAAAAACTTGGAACAATCGACTTTCAAAGACAAACACCGTTTTATAAATGCTATACCTTTTTAACAGTGTTTGTTAAGTCCATAAATAACTTCAAAGTTCTTAGACGATTTCATCTCTTTAGTGACAATATATTTTTTCCTGAGGGGTAAGGCTGAAATTCTTGCAAGTCCATCTATACAACTGCATCAAGTTCTATAGATGCACGTACAAGTAATCATACCTGGCCTTCATAATGACCTATACAACAGTTATTTAACAATTCCTGGATCTGAGCGCATAATAGAACTAGCAAATGTTTTATTTGTGACCAGTGTTTGGTTTTAAAAAATAGAACATTTCATACTTAGCATTAAGTCTTCGATAGATTGCTAAAGGATTGTTATTCTGTCCAATAATATCACAGCTTAAAAGCATACTTACCTACTTTCTTCAGCTCTCTTCCGGGAGCCAGCCAGTGGAGGTGGGTGTGAGGGGGCAGGGCGGCCAAAAGCGTGGCATTTTGGCCCCGCCCCCTGTGACGCAAATTGCGCGTTTGACAGCCGGGGGGCACCAGGAATCGCGGCGTTTGGGATCTAATTCTGCTCACTTCACTAGGAAGTGGGGCACTTCCTAGTGAAGTGGGCAGAATTCGGGAGATTGCCACACTCACCCGGGAGTCCGGGAGACTCTTGCAAAATTCCGGGAGAGTTGGCAAGTATGCTTAAAAGGCATATTCACCTTCAACAATCCCCTGTCACTGACTAAGGCACTCCAAAGTATTATTCAGGTGGGGGTCCTAGGGTACTTTAAATGGTATGTTTTTCCAAGTCAAGAGTATGGCCAATCACTAGGCAGCATGGTGGTTCAGTGGTTAGCACTTCTGCCTCACAGCGCTGGGGTAATGAGTTCAATTCCCGTCCATGGCCTTATCTGTGAGGATTATGTATGTTCTCCCCGTGTTGGCATGGGTTTCCTCTGGGTGCTCTGGTTTCCTCCCACACTCCAAAAACATACTAATAGGTTAATTGGCTGCTATCAAAATTTACCATAGTCTCTGTGTGTGTATATGTGGGAATTTAGACTGTAAGCTCCAATGGGGCAGGGACTGATGGGAGTGAGTTCTCTGTACAGCGCTGCGGAATCAGTTGAGCTATATAAATAAATGATGATGATGAATCACTACTTTTCATAGCAATCAGACTGGGACTATTTTCCAAAGGGATTGGGGAAAGACATTGGGCCTGATTCATTAAATAAGGTAAAGCAAAAAAAAAATGAATAACTTTTCACCTTGGCAAAGCCATGTTGCATTGGAGGGGGAGGTACATTTGAAATGTGATGGCAGATTTATAGTTGGGGTAGGGCATGTCCTAAATCAACATTACATTTCAGTGTACAAATAAGCTATGAAATATTTATGTGTTACATGAAAACACAGCCAGTATTTAACTTATGTGCAAAATAATAAACTAATTTGCACCCCTTGCATTATAACATGGTTTTGTCCAGTAGTAAACATACTAATTGTTTTGACTTATTTGACAACAGACACAGCCCTCAGACCCTTGCCAACATGTACAAAAACCTTTTGTTTTATAACTTACGAACGCAATAGCTTTTTAGCAACATTTAAAGCTGAATAACCTGGCGAATACAACAGGAACAACTTCCCGACATGCGTCCAAACAAAAGTATTTTTTTTAATCTTTGCTACAAATCATAATCTTAGGCCGAGCAACTACAAAAGTCTCAATTAGCCTCTGCGAATCAAGCGCAAATTACAAGTGGATCGCTAGTTCTGGTGTTCGTCATCTTAATTATCCGCTGCTAACACCTGGCTCTAAACAGCCGCAAACAAACCCCACATTTTCAGCCGTATCTGCGACTACATCACCAGTCTGAATCCATACGCAACTGCTCAAACGTACCCTTACCGTACACTGCCTATGTTACATCGCCCCTTCCCTCCCCATTACACCCATTTAGGATTTGTAAGTGTCAAATAGTTGCAGTTGTATGCGCTCACTTTCTGAGCAAGTGCAAACGCAAAGATATACTACGCAAACAGACGTACCCCCGGTCTGAATAAGGCCAAGTGTGTATAGTGTTCTTTATTCCTAGATATACCCTTTGATGCCATAACTACTTCACGTTTATGAGTATTTATGTATCTATGTATACTGTACAGACAGGAGAAGCCTGGGCTGGTGGTCAGGTGGGCATATGCCCCATCCTCGTGCTGATCCCATAGTGGGCTACCTTGGGCTGGAGTCACTGGGCCACCTGCATTTAAAATCTTCTTAATAGGCTGTAGAGTCGGGTCTTGACCCTAGCACACCCGAGCCCTCCTCCCCCCCCCCCCTGTGCTAAAATTTGCCAGCCCTCCCCTGTGTACATATATTATTTTCTGGAATCAATTAATTTCTAACCACAATCTATATATATGTCTTTATGGAGGTTGCAATCTCAGGAATTGGTGGAATTGTAGACGTTATTCCAGTAGTTTTGTCTCTAGGGTATTTAAGTTTTAACCGACAGATAAGGAAAATCTATTGCTTTGTGCAATATGTTCCCTGACCTATTTAAGACCTGTAGATAAACGGATAAACAGTATTTACATTTGGTGGAATGAGGGAAACCACACTTCAAACCATTCACTCTAACTGCCCATACATGAATATGTTAATTATAGAGTCTGCATCTCACGGACTGCACTATCATGGCTGCCGGTCAAAGTTCAAGGAATTTATGGCATAGAATTATTTGACTATACTAGAGTGCTATCCTTAGGTAATAGCAGTGTACTTCACATGTCAGCCAGGCTGCTGATTGACCCTGGATATACTTCATTATACTCTTAGTGATAT
The DNA here is from genome assembly GCA_036250195.1 of Mixophyes australis. Taxonomy (NCBI): domain Eukaryota; kingdom Metazoa; phylum Chordata; class Amphibia; order Anura; family Limnodynastidae; genus Mixophyes; species Mixophyes australis. The sequence goes on along the minus strand of JAVHZZ010000005.1, from coordinate 16,905,933 downwards.
AATCGCATACATTACTGCTAATGGTTATTTTAAACAAGCCCACCCTAAGATTACATAGTGTAAATATGGTCAGAATTGTTATATAAAGAGGGGTAATATAGAGGCCATTCAAAGTACAATTTATTGTTTATGAGTTAGCTGATGTTATTTCCTCATCTGTAAATACAGGTTTTAAACCTGATTTACATATTATCCTTGGAAACAACTTTTCAATTATCATCATCATCAACATTTATTTATATAGCGCCAGCAAATTTTGTAGCACTTTACAATTGGGGACAAACACAGTATTAAAACAATACTGTGTGTCTGTCTGTGTGTGTGTGTGTGTGTGTGTGTATTAGGGAATTTAGACTGTATGCTCCAATGGGGCAGGGACTGATGTGAGTGAGTTCTCTGTACAGCGCTGCGGAATTAGTGGCGCTATATAAATAGATGATGATGATGATGATACTGAGTGATACAAACAGAGAGGTGAGAGGGTCCGGCTCGCAATCTTACAATCTATAGATATTATCAATAATGTTTACTAGGAGCCCAAATCCCAATGTTATTATCCTTATTATTATCGAATCGTATCGGCAAACTATCGTCTCGGCCTCATGTATAACATCCATCCCTTGGGAAGATTATAAAAAATAGAAAATATTAACTAAATATAATGTTGGATAGTGATTCACTGGGGTTACTATATAAAATCGTATTCATTTGGTCCCTAGGAGAACACCACAAATTTAGATACAAAATATATATGTCAAAGCTTTCATAGTGTTTTATATTTCATGAATATTTGTTTTTTACCTTAATCTACATTTTGCTATTAAATAAATGAAAAACAAATCACTCCACCAAAATAACTTAGTTATACATTTACAAATCTACATATTCATTGATTAACTTATACTATATATTTTTATTTTTTTTCAAAACTGAAAAAAACACTGGAAATATCCTATGACAGGATTTCAGAACATGTTACATGTGTATCCCTGGGGCTATGTCAGACATAGGGGCCAATTCAATTGTCTGAGTTTCCCGCGGCGTTAAAAGTATTACCAGTATTACGGTAGTTCTGAAGCCGGATTTCAGCTCCCTGAGCTGCGAGCAGAAAGCCAACATTATAGGTACCGTAATTACGGTAAATACGCGCACTATTACCTTAATAACAGTAATAGTGCGCACATTGCGTTACATTTTGCTCGCGAGCCGTGAGCAGAAATCAGGGTTAAAATTACCGCATTAACGGTAATAGATTTAGCACCACATTTTTCGCGCTAGAATTGAATTTCCCCTTAGATTGTAAGCTCTTTGGTGCAGGGCCCTCTTTACTTCCTATTTCATGTTATTGTATGTAAATAAAGGATATTTTTTATTATTACTAACAATAATAATAATAATAATAACAGTTTGAGATATAGTTCATGAAAAAACATTGAAATATCGGAAGGCTATTTGTTTAAACATTTAATTACATTAAAGGTTACGGGGCAAATATTTATACATATTTTTTGGGTACTTGGAATACATTTACACATTTAGTTTATTTATAAAGTTGTCAACCTTTTACGCAGCACCGTACATTGAGGAATCATGACCCAATTAACATACAAGGATATGAAACAGAAGGAAAAGATGGCCCTGTCCTGAAGAGCTTACAATCTAGGAGGTGTGGGGAACAAGTGATAGATACGACAGCGAAATAACAATTGTAGCTGGTGGTGGGGCAAGTACATGTGGCTACTGCAAGGCAGAAACATTATCAGTCACCAATATTAAAGCAGGCATTGGCGACTGGCATTTCTGTGCGGTCACCGATGGTGTGGTATGGTTGGAATTAGGAGAGACAGCGGAAGATGGGGACATAAATGATGAACTAGTCATTATAAAAATATCAAGACAGACATCTCTTAGTAATCATGACCGTCCTTCCCCATTTACATTCCCTGATCTTCCTTCTTCTTCTGGTTCTGGAGAAGACTTTCTCTTTTGTACTGCACGGTCACACTTGTGGTTATCTGCCAGCTCGGAGTAGCTTTGTGTGCCCAGTATTTCTTTCCGGCATCACGCACACTGCTTTGCACAGAGCCAGAGCACCTGTTGCCTGTGTTGGCTGAAGCTGTGGCAGCAGCTGGTGTCACCAGGGGTACCGAGAAGGGGGGGGGGGGGGCGAGCAGGTACAAAGCACCAGGGCCCAGGCCTACCTGTGTAGTGGTTTGTATTGTGGCCATGCCCACTTCGGCAGCTACAGAAGGGGCCTGAAGACATTGCTGTACCAGGAACTGAAACTCCTCTTGGTGGCCCTGGTTGTCACCACCGAGGCCTTGGAGATCACCAAGGGAAGTACGGAGATGGCAGCAACAATGAAACTTGAACTCTCTGGGTCCAGCCATTGAACTGTGATGCTATTTCAGTGCATCTATGAGGTCCTTCCTCGATACCACCTTTTAATTAGACGTAACTTAGGGGTATTCTATTTTTGAGAAGATGAATTTGTGAAAGGTAGGACTCAGAGCTGATCTAAGCTGCAGGCTGGTCTGTGGGGCAAAGGGGGCATCTGTCCCCTGAGTCGGTCCCATAGTAACATAGTAACATAGTTGATGATGTTGAAAAAAGACAACAGTCCATCAAGTTCAACCTATTTTGGATCTCCTGCGATCCCTCACTTATAATTGAAATTGATAAAGAGTAAGCAACCGCCAATCTGTGTCAATTGTGAAAATCCCCCAGGACCCAATATTGCAGTCCTATATTTACCCTATATCCACTACTATCCTTCACTTTAATTAATGGTCGTATCCCTGGATACACTTTTCCGCTAACAATTTGTCTAACCATTTCTTAAAAATATCTATTGAATCTGCCATCACAACCTTCCCTGGCAATGAATTCCATATCTTGACTGCCCTTACTGTAAAGAACCCCTTCCTTTGCTGGTTGTGAAATTTCGTCTCCTCTAACCTTAGTGGGTGACCGCGTGTCCTGTGTACAGTCCTTGGGGTAAAAAGTTCCCATGAAAGTTCTTTGTATTGACCCTTAATGTATTTGTATATAGTAATCATATCTCCCCTTAGACACCTCTTTTCTAAAGTAAACATGCCTAAACTGGCTAACCTTTCCTCATAACTTAATGACTCCATACCCTTTATCAATGTTGTTGCCCTTCTCTGAACCCTTTCTAGTTCCAAATTATCTTTTTTATAGAGTGGTGCCCAGAACTGTACTGCATATTCAAGATGAGGTCTTACCAACGATTTATACAGTGGCAAAATTACACTGTCTTCCCTCGCATCTATGCCCCTTTTTATGCATGCCAATACTTTATTTGCCCTTGCAGCTGCTGCTTGACATTGAGCACTATTTGAACTGGGTCATTGGGCCAACTGCATTTTATTTCTTTAAAATGTTCCTAATAGGCTACTGAGTCGAGTTTTGCTCCCTGGCTAAAATTTGCCAGCCTTCCCCTGACCGCAGACAACACTAATTTTCGTCTGCATGTCACCGTACAGATACTTGGGATTACATGATACCAAAAAGCTAAGAAAACCTTTCCTATGACATCTGGCAAGACACCATTACCTTACAGTACTACTATTAACTATACAATTCTAATCAATGATACAGTGTTTCTAAGACCTCATAAAATCAACACTTTATCCGACTGTGATTGGTATTAATATTAATCTAGAGATAACCCTCATTGTATCTGCGTCTTGTAACCCCTGCCGGAGATATCTTTTCTGGTAGAGCCTGTGACTTGTTTGAAGACTGGTTCTTTGAAGTCTGTCGTTTACGTTGAGGATCATAAATATTTTTGACCTGTTTTTTAATTAACTTTTAATAGGACTGTGAATTGAAGTAGTGCTCACAGGCCCTGCGAGGAAATAGATTTATCTTGTGGATAAGACACAGGAATTCTAACTAAAATGACCGGAACCTGACAGAGTAGATTTAGTACCACGTAATGTAAACTATGGGGATTTTAGAAGTCACTAAGCAGTTCCTTGACCATATAAGGACAGGAGATTGAAGGGTGAGTGCTTTTACATAGGACTGTTTTGTGCATTCAATAATCTCGGGTGTAACTAGACTTTCTGCTCTCTTGACGGGAAATTAAAATGGTGCTGTGCCGTAAAAAATTTGTTATAAACATTTGTATGTGAGCAGTAGACATCAAGTCAAATATCAATACTTTAATCCAGTGAAATCCAAACTTTTTCAGTTCAAGGCACCCTTAGGGTCTCCAAAATGTTTTCAAGGCACCGCTAAGCCAAAATAATTAGCAAGTAGTCCCCCTGCCGAGCAGGGCCGGATTAACCATAGGGCTAACTGGGCTACAGCCCAGGGGCCTATGGCATCCAGGGGGCCCTTGAAAGTGCTCAGCAGCAGTATTGATCGGTCGGGGGCGCCCCCGGCGTGACCATTGCTGCTGAGCACTTTCACTGCGGTCCTTCTCTGGTGCGTTGTAGTCTCCTTACTGAGCAGATCTCGTGAGTCTCACTCTCACAAGATCTCCTCAGTAAAGAGCGTACAGCGCGCCGGAGAAGGAGGTAAGTGCCGGGGGAGGGGAGGGGGGCAGCTCGGATCATGGGGGGGCCCTCACGGGGGAATGGAGGCCCCCTTAGCCCAGGGGCCTCCATTCCCTTAATCTGGCCCTGCTGCCGAGGTGTTAGGAACCCCTCCAGCCGGCACAACACAACCCGGAGTCTACTCTGCCAGTCAGGTGTTCACTGGAGCCCCTGATGGTGGGGACAGACTGGGCCGCAGACTGACAGAGGGTCGTGAAGTGTGTACCGGCTGGGGAGAACCCAGGCAAGAAGAGTCAGGTCCACGCAGAGTCAAAGGCCGGCAGCAGGGAACAGTAATGATGAACAAGCTGAGGTCAGAGGTCACAGGCAAAGTAGCAGAACGGGTAAACAAGCCAAGGATCAGGGTCACAGGAAACACAAACGAAGTCCAATACGAAGCCAAGGGTCATACACGGGAAGTCAAACGTAGAAACAGGATACAGGGACTGGAACAAGCAGGTCAGCAGACTGGAGCACAGAAGCTATAACCGGCAATGAGGCAGCAGACCTCATTGCCTAAAGTACAGACACAGACCAATCAGCAGTTGAACACACTCCTGCAGGCTAATTTACTAGTATCCAGCAGGGCCAATCAGGGCTTGCCCCTGACCTACACAGTTGCAGGCTAATGCCTGTTAATAAGCCTAATCAGCCCACAGGCTGCCTGCTATGCGCATGCGCCCGGCTACCAGCACCGCCGGGACGCAGCGCTAGTGTACTAGCGTCTGGCCGTTGCCCTGGTAACGGCCGGACAGGAAGAGGAAATGATGTCCCGGTCGTCAAGGTGACGGCCGGGACGCTGGGGCGCATGAGAAGCGAGCCGCGGCGGCTGTGAGTACCGCCGCGGCTCGTGACAGTACCCCCCCCTTGAGGAGGGGTCAAGGGACCCCGACACCCAGGTTTTCTTGGAAATTTCCTGAAGAATTCCTTCAATTGTTTGGGAGCATGGAGTTGTCTCCGCGGAACCCAAGAGCGTTCTTCTAACCCGCGGTTCCTCCACTGTACCAAAAAGTGCACCTGTCCTTGCACTTTTTTGGAATCCAAGATTTTCTGAACACTGTACCTCTGTGGCTTGCCTGAAGACTGGGCTTGAGCTGGATAAAGAACTGGTTTTAACAGAGAACAATGAAATGTGTTTGGAATTCTTAACGAGCCCGGAATTTTTAACCTAAATGCAACAGAGTTCACCTGCTTGATGATGGGAAACGGCCCGATGAATTTAGGGCCCAACTTCTTGCAAGGTTGCTTCAGCCTGATATTTTTTGTAGACAGCCAGACTTTCTGGCCAACCTTAAGAGAGCAGGGGGTACGGTGTCGGTCCGAAATTTTTTTTGCAACAAGTGAGGCTTGTTTTAAAGATGAATGTACTTTCTTCCAGACAACTCTGAGATCCCTGGCAGTGGAACGGATCTCCTGAATACCAACGGACTGGAGTGAATACAAAGAGTTAGATCTGGGGTGGAAACCATAATTGCAAAAGAACGGAGAGGTTTTCGTGGATGAGTGACAGGAGTTGTTACAGGCAAATTCTGCCCAGGGCAACAAGGAGGACCAGTTGTCATGGAACTCCGATATGTAGCATCGCAAGAACTTCTCCAAGGACTGGTTAACCCTTTCAGTCTGCCCATTTGACTGAGGGTGGTATGCAGATGATAAACTGACCTTGATTCCCAGTAGGGTACAGAATGATCTCCAGAACTGCGCTATGAACTGGGAACCCCGATCAGAGACGATGTCTGTAGGGAGTCCATGGAGGCGGAAAATGTGTTGAATGAACAGGATTGCCAAATCTCGAGCAGTAGGAAGCCTAGTGAGTGGAATGAAATGCGCCATCTTGCTGAACCGGTCTACCACGACCCAAATGGTATTGTGTCCCGCAGAGGGTGGCAGATCGACTATAAAGTCCATGGACAGATGTGTCCAAGGTTTACCAGGGGCGGCCAACGGAACTAACTGACCTACCGGGCGAGTCCTGGGAACTTTGTTCCTGGCACAAACTTCACAGGACCGGACGTGACTCTTGACGTCAGCAGACAGAGACGGCCACCATACAGTACGGGAAAGGATTTCCAGTGTTTTGTAGACTCCAGGATGCCCAGCAGTCCGACTGTTGTGTGCCTCAGCAAGGACTGTCTTCCTTAGATGAACTGGGACAAACAAACATCCTGCCGGAGTGTTATCAGGAGCCAACCTCTGGAACCTTTGTAAGGTACAGCTCAAATCTTGAGTTAATCCGGCATGAATCATAGACACAGGAACAATAGGCTCTGGGCAGGTGACCGGAGCATGATGTGCCAGGAAACTTCTAGACAGGGCGTCCGCTTGAATATTTTTGGAACCAGGACGATAGGTGATAATAAAGTTGAACCGAGTGAAGAACAGCGACCACCGAGCCTGTCGGGGGTTCAGACGTTTGGCTGACTGTATATACTGTAAGTTTTTATGATCCGTTATAACGGAGATCTGGTGTGCAGCGCCTTCCAACCAGTGCCGCCATTCCTCAAAGGCCCATTTAATTGCCAGCAATTCTCGGTTTCCCACGTCATAGTTGGTTTCCGCTGATGAGAACTGACGGGAAAAAAAGGCACATGGATGTAAGCGGTGGGTCTGGGGGTCTTTTTGTGACAAGACGGCCCCAGCACCGACGTCAGACGCATCTACCTCAAGAACAAACGGTACCCTAGGATCCGGATGTCTGAGAACCTGAGCAGACACAAAAGCTTTCTTCAGGGTTTTGAATGCATTTATTGCCTGTTGTGACCAAACAGTTGGATCACCTCCTTTGCGGGTCAAGGTGACGATAGGAGCCACGATATCAGCAAAGCCGCCAATAAACCTCCTGTAGTAATTGGCGAATCCCAGGAATCTCTGGACCGCCTTGAGGTTATTCGGTTGTATCCAATCCAGAATTGCTTGGACCTTGGTTGGGTCCATGGAGAAACCTTCTGAAGAGATTAGATAACCGAGGAAGGATACCTTCTGAACCTCGAACTCGCATTTCTCGAGTTTAGCGTAGAGGTGATGTTCCCGTAATTTCTGTAGGATTTGTCTGACATGACCCTGGTGCACAGACAACGATTTTGAATATATGAGGATGTCATCTAAGTAAACAACAACAAAGTGTCCCAGGAACTCACGTAACACCTCATTAATCAAGTCCTGAAATACGGCAGGAGCATTACTAAGGCCAAACGGCATGACCAGGTATTCGTAATGGCCCGAGAGCGTGTTGAAAGCCGTCTTCCACTCATCACCTGCTCTAATACGTATGAGATTATAGGCCCCACGAAGATCAATTTTTGTGAAGATAGTGGCTCCTCTTAATTGATCAAAAAGAACGGAGATGAGGGGAAGGGGGTAGGTGTTCTTAACCGTAATAAGGTTCAGCCCTCGATAATCGATACAGGGTCTGAGTCCACCGTCCTTCTTGGGTACAAAGAAACACCCCGCTCCTACTGGGGACTTGGATGGCCTGATGAAGCCCTTCTCCAAGTTTTCGTCAATATACTCCTGCATGGATTTGGTCTCTGGACCAGAGAGAGGATACAAGCGTCCCTTGGGTAATTTAGAGCCCAGAATGAGCTCAATGGCACAGTCGAAATTGCGGTGCGGTGGTAGTGTGTCAGCAGCCTTTTTGGAGAAAACATCCCAATAGTCATGATACTGAGAAGGGAGCTGCTCCGGAATAGACTGAATAATACGTAGAGGTAGTGTCAAGCAAGACTGTGTACAATGGGGGCTCCACTGGACAATTTCTCCTTTTGCCCAATCCATGACGGGGTTATGGCAGAATAGCCAAGGGTGGCCCAGAATTAAAGGAACCGAAGGACATTCGATAAGACGTAAGACTATGGATTCCGAATGGAGAGCGCCAATGTTCAACTGTAATGGTGGGGTCTCCCAAGTAATCTTGCCGCCTGGCAACGGACTACCATCTAAGCCACATACCGTAATGGCAGATTGGAGTTTAGTCCGCGGAATACCAGCAGAGCGGGCAAACTCGATGTCAAGGAAGTTGCCAGCAGCTCCACTGTCAATGAAGGCTGATAGTTTCGTAGAACGAGCACTGAACGTGAGCTGTGCAGGGACCAATAGTGCATTTTTCTGGGAGACAATTTGTAGACCTAAGTGAACTCTCCCCTCGTTCCTTAGGCATGCTCGTTTCCCGAATTGTTTGGGCAAGAACGGGAGAAGTGGCCTCTTGCGCCACAATATAAACATAAGCCTTGGGACCGTCTCCTGTCTCTCTCCTCAGAGGAAAGACGGTATGCTCCCAATTGCATTGGTTCCTCACCATCCTGGGAGATAGGAACGAAGGCGGATGGAGGTGATGACGTTTCCTTTTCAGTTTTCCGCTCTTTATATCTCCTGTCAATTTTAATGGAGAGGTGCATCAGATCCTCCAGAGAGCTAGGAGACGGGTATTGCACCAGCGAATCTTTAATCTGTTCAGATAGGCCAACACGGAACTGACTACGTAAGGCAGGGTCGTTCCATCCACTGTCAGGTGACCATCTACGGAATTCCGCGCAGTATTCTTCTGCCGACCGTCTGCCTTGTTTCAAGGACCGTAGGTGAGCTTCCGCGGAGGCCACTCGATCCGGGTCATCATACAGTAAACCCAATGCCTCAAAGAAGGAGTCTACGGACTGCATGGTCGGACTGGTCTGTGGCAAAGAAAACGCCCAGGATTGGGGGTCACCCTGTAGAAGGGAAATAATAATCCCAACTCGTTGCTGCTCTGAACCGGAGGAGCGGGGTCTCATCCGAAAATAGAGCTTGCAGCTCTCCCTGAAGTTCCGAAACAAAGTTCTATTTCCGGAGAACCGATCCGGTAAATTCATTTTGGGCTCACAGATGGGATCTGGAGGAGATTGTGAAGCTTTTGTGGCTTCTTCTTGAACAGACATACGCTCAGCCAATCCCTGCATCATCTGATACAAAGACTCAACATGGCCTGCTAGGGTTTGTGCCGGAGACGGTGTGGATCCACTTGCATCCATCCTAATCTTGTCTCCGTGAGTGGGCCGGTTATAATGTTAGGAACCCCTCCAGCCGGCACAACACAACCCGGAGTCTACTCTGCCAGTCAGGTGTTCACTGGAGCCCCTGATGGTGGGGACAGACTGGGCCGCAGACTGACAGAGGGTCGTGAAGTGTGTACCGGCTGGGGAGAACCCAGGCAAGAAGAGTCAGGTCCACGCAGAGTCAAAGGCCGGCAGCAGGGAACAGTAATGATGAACAAGCTGAGGTCAGAGGTCACAGGCAAAGTAGCAGAACGGGTAAACAAGCCAAGGATCAGGGTCACAGGAAACACAAACGAAGTCCAATACGAAGCCAAGGGTCATACACGGGAAGTCAAACGTAGAAACAGGATACAGGGACTGGAACAAGCAGGTCAGCAGACTGGAGCACAGAAGCTATAACCGGCAATGAGGCAGCAGACCTCATTGCCTAAAGTACAGACACAGACCAATCAGCAGTTGAACACACTCCTGCAGGCTAATTTACTAGTATCCAGCAGGGCCAATCAGGGCTTGCCCCTGACCTACACAGTTGCAGGCTAATGCCTGTTAATAAGCCTAATCAGCCCACAGGCTGCCTGCTATGCGCATGCGCCCGGCTACCAGCACCGCCGGGACGCAGCGCTAGTGTACTAGCGTCTGGCCGTTGCCCTGGTAACGGCCGGACAGGAAGAGGAAATGATGTCCCGGTCGTCAAGGTGACGGCCGGGACGCTGGGGCGCATGAGAAGCGAGCCGCGGCGGCTGTGAGTACCGCCGCGGCTCGTGACACGAGGCACCCCTGTGAGATCTCCAAGGCACCCCAGGGAGCCTAGGCGCACAGTTTGGGAACCTCTGCTTTAATCAATATAACATCTAAGAGCAAATTAGAAGTTAATAATTTCTGCCCTTACAGCAAATTAAAATGTAAAATTCTAATTCCATGAATTTTGCTGCGCCCAGAAAATCTAATGACTGAAACAATTGTCTCATCTTATGCCCCTATCTGGTATTTGCAAAGGCACTACTGGGGTAATCCCATATTCTGTGCTTTTTAGAAACAAAAAGTAAAAGCACAGCAGTGCTAACATTCAACTAAAACTATCAAATATAAATGTCAATAATAACTGATGAAATAGGGTTGTATATAAACATATAGGGCCTCATTCATACCCAAAATTAACTTATTGTGCGTTTTTTTTTCTTTAAAACGTGCGTTATTCAGGCATTAGTCTGTCTGTATTCAACTAGAAGCTTATCTGAAAAAATGTCTCATTGTGAATACGGGTCTAGGTGCGCTCTGCTCTGATAGACAATACACTGCAGGACACGTACAATACACAAAATCTTAGCAGAATGCACAGAAAAAAATATTATTACTTTTTATTAATATAGTCACTAATGAAAAAAAATGTTTTCTAAAAATGTGTTTTTTCTTTCTTTCATTTTCTCCCCCATGAAATACATTCATTAGGATGTTATTAATGTCTACCGTACATAAAATGCATTTTTCCAGTTGCTCTTGATTGCAAACACATGTTCTAGCTGCATACACAGCACTTACCTTAGAGCATGGGAGGGCTGGCAAATATTAGCCCTTAGCAACCAATGAGATTCTAGCTGTCATTTACATATCTCCCAACATTTTGGTACACTGCATAGGGACAGGGGCGTGGCCATGTCAAGATAGAGCAGAGTTGCCTACTCTCCCGGAATGTCCAGGAGACTCCCGAATTTCTGGGAGACCTCCCGGGAGAGCAGGGCAACTTCCCGCATTCTACCCACTTCATTAGTGAAGTTTATTGAATCGGGGCTTACCGTAGCGATGCACAGGGTCCTGGAGGTGTGGTCACATGGAATGCATCATTGTGGCCCCTCCCCCTGCTGCAATAGGCTGAAAATGGTGATGGCCAGCTGAGGGGTGGGGCCTAATTACGCGACCCACATGCCCCCCAGGAATTGGCAACGAGATCTCCCCTCTCGGAGGGGAGATCTCAAAAGTTGGCAAATATGAGATAGGGGGATGACCACGCCATGGTAGGGTGTGACCACGCCGTGATGAGGCAAGGCCTGGGGACTGCCCCGTTCTCTCCTCTCCTTCCTTCAAACACCTTCATGCACAGCAGCAGTGAACTGCATCACAACTTTTCCACCCGTGGGATAAAGCTGGTCCAATCAGTATGGCAGGACATAGCCTGCAATTCGGGACTGTCTCGCATTTATCTAGCTTATTCTAGAAAATAATAACTAGAATCTGATTGGTTGCTATGGGCAACACCTCCACTCTTCCTTTTTAGAATGTTGGATACATCTACCTCACAGGGCCCGTTTATCCAATAGGCTGACTAGGCTGCAGCCTAGGGCACGAGGCCTTTGTGGGGGAGCCAAAATTTTCGGGGTGCAAAATTGTAACAGGCAAAGGTGTAAACTGAAATCAACTTTTTAATATAAGAGAATAGTTGTTCTCCAAAGTAAACCGTGACAGCCCCCTCCCCATCACGTCTTCACTCCCAGTAGCACTCGTTCACGCGCCTGTACTGCTGTACAATTCCAATTGTAATGAAAACGAAATGATCCTTTTAAAAAGCCAAGTGGGGCTGACCATCGAAAATACAGGAACATAAACATTTGTGGGGAATGAAGGAAGACGAATTTTAAATTAAGGACGAGTTCATTTTTTCCTACTGCATATTAGCCTGACGTGGAAGGCTAAGGGGCGCTATGAGCGAATTAGCTTTAACCAGGCCCCGCTACCTCACATCTGGTTCAGTATTCTATGTGTATAACATAATGTAACTCTCATTACAATTATAAACAAAGCCAATCCGATATTCACTTCAATAGAATCGCTCATAATTACACTCTGCTCTGTAAGGACAAGTGAGGTAACAAAATTGAAGATGTAAAGCTGAAGATATTGAGGGATTATTCTGGAGACTTTTCCCTCACGGTCCCGGGGGAACGTCACTAATGCCTGCGCTGTGCATTTTGCACTTAGCTGCAGTTATAAAAGACTGACTCCCAGCTGTATCCTTCCTGAAAGGATGTCACCGGGTAGTGAGGAATTGATTTTCAGATATTTTATAGTCTGACTGCTATATGCTTTTTTTAAAGCTGACTGTGCATTTTAAAGGTAACAGATTTCCAACGCTGGCACATCCCGGACACGGACCTCTAAGAGTTTTCAATTTACTTACCGAGCCTTAAAAATGGAGGAGATGTTTATTTAGAGTGACAGTGTTTGGTACTGCGTGCGATCAGATAATCCTGTTTAGAAGACTCCCAGCGGCGATGAAAGATCAAACCAATAACCTGCTTTAGGTATTTTAAAAGACTATCTTAGGCTAAAAGCAAAAAAAAAAAAAAAAATGTAAAAAGCTGCACTTTGCTCCAATATAATGTCTATTTCCATTTACACAGGATTAAATAAACCCCTGGGGTAGTGTAAAGACAACATCGTTGTTTGGTTAAATGGTCTGTGCCGCAGTCATACTTGGATGACATAATGACATACACGTTTTGTTTTAAAATTTACTCATCACCTGCGCCAGCTGTTCCCATCTCCAGTCCATACAGCCACACCCCAACAGTCCATGCTTTAAGGATATCTGTGCTTTAGCGCATTTGCATGCCTCCCAATCGTCTCGATTTAGGCGGCACTGGTCGATTGGAGGGTCGTGTACAAGCCACGCCCCATTGTGACTTGTCCACACCCCCTATCCCGGTGTCGACTACCCAAATGTTGTGAGGTATGCAGGTGGTCGATTCAAAATAACTGAGGCACTGTCATCTGTAGTCACAGATATCCTTCAAACCTGCACTAGTAGGAGAACTTGAGTTGGGAAACACCGTCCCAAACAATGGATGCGGCCATTTTGTTTGTGTGCAGAAGTATTATTCATGGCAATGCAGCCTCTCAATTCACTAGAAACTGCTTCTTAAACAATTGACAAATTGCTGTTGGGTATATTTTGAAAAGCTTATTTCCCAATATTCCCGCTTGTAAAAATCAAGACTAATTAGGATTATAAGCAGCTTAAAAATTTAAACCCTCTGATACATTTTCTAATTAATAGGAAATGCCTAGGGGAGGTTGGTGTTTTTCGGGGGTGGGGCTATACAAATTGTGCCATTCTGGTCCCACCCCCACGACATAATGATGCAACAGTGTAATTTTACAGCAGAGGCGGGGCCAAATGCTGCGTTTCCTTGAAAACCGCATCATTTTGGCTCTAATTCTGCCCACTTTCTAGTGAACTGGGCAGATGCGGGAGGATGCAATACTCTCCCGGTAGTCCGGGAGACCCATCCGGAATCCGGGAGTCTCCTGGACATTCCGGGAGAGTTGGCAAGTATAATTAATAATGATTAAGATTGCTGAACAATACTAATTTTTTTTTATGCATTTTATGATTGCAGGCAATACATTCATTTACTTATAATTGATTGTTGCTCTTGGACTCTGTTCTGGGATTTTAGCTTACCACTACCCAAGGTTTCAGCATCGGAATGCAGTGTGACATCATAGCACATGTGAACGCTGGCTGAGTATTGTACTGCACCAGGAGGAGATTCTCCGAGCTACTGGCTTGTGTCACAGCAGCAATTACTGGTCAGAGCTGGCACCTGAGCTGGACTGGGGATAATATATTAAACACATTGGTGGTCTTGTGGGCAGCACGGTGTCAAAGTGGTTAGCACTTCTGCCTCACAGCGCTGGGGTCATGAGTTCAATTCCCGACCATGGCCTTATCTGTGTGGAGTTGGTATGTTCTCCCTGTGTTTGCGTGGGTTTCCTCTGGGTGCTCCGGTTTCCTCCCACACTCCAAAAATATACTGGTAGGTTAATTGGCTGCTATCGAAAAAAAAAATTGACCCTACTCTCTCTCTCTCTGTGTATGTTACGGAATTTAGACTGTAAGCCCCAATGAGGCAGGGACTGATGTGAGTGAGTTCTCTGTACAGCGCTGCAGAATCAGTGGTGCTGTATAAATAAATGGTGATGATGATTGTGATGATTGGTGTCTATCTATTGCGGACCACACAGTGACTGCGGCATATGAAGATTAGGATAGAAGCAGGGCTGGGGCCTTAAGTAAGGCAAAACAGGCAATTTTCAGCACAATTTGGGAGACCTGCACCAACTCACTAAAAGTCTCATACACACCAGTCCCTCTGGCACAGTTTCCACAGTAGATCGACAGCCAGCAAAACACGCGCTTTGTAGTCCTACATTAACAGCAGCAGTAATTTCGGCTGAACAGATGGAACAAGAACTTGCTGAAGGCCGCGTGCACCCGTTGTAGGCACAGACGTGTGAATGTCGGAGCTATTACAGATGCATTGTACGGCCGACACCTTGCTTGCCCTGGAATGTCAACCAGAGCTGCACACACCAGAAAATTGTAAATCTCGCAAAATATGTAGGACTTAGTGTGGTATATAAAGGATAGTGCCCCCCTACTGTAACTCATTACTAGTTACAGACCTTTCAATCTATATTGATATTATTTATGTATTATATTGAATTTAAGGCTAGTTTATCCATATACAAATATCTGCCTATCATGTTTTTATTCCAGGTACAATGGGTCAGAAATATGTCCTCACAGGTGTGGGTTTATTTTTTTAATTTTACACACTAAGGGCCTGATTCATTAAGGAACTTAGGCAATAAATTGAGTAAATTTCCTTACTTAAGTCTTCTGGGCAAAACCATGTTAGAATGCAAGGGGTGTTTATTATTTTGCACATAAGGAAAATACTGTCTGTTGTTTCATGTAGCACACAAATACTTGATAGCTTATTTGTACACTGAAATTTAAAGTTGATATTTGTGTGTTACATGAAAAAACAGACAATATTTTCCTTATGTGCAAAATAATAAACTATTTTACACCACTTGCATGACACCATGGTTTTGTCCAGAAAACTTAAGTAAGAAAACCTTCTCAAATTCTTGCCTAAGTTCCTTAATGAATCAGGCCCTAAAGGTTTATTTTTGTCTTGCTGTCTGACATATCCACACTTGTACCAGGTATTTCTCTAGTCATCTGTGGGAGTTTTTTTTAATTCTTTTATTTTAGAAAACAATTAAAATGGATGGATTTTTATTTTTTTAAAGCTTCAAATACACCCCATTCCAAAAATACACCTGTGCGTTGAGAATATGACAGATCGGGCAAGATCTGAAGACATTGCAGCTAGTTATCTGTGCTCTGGTTGATAGGATATTATAGGATAGAGAGCACAGGGTCTCTGGAGTATTAATAATGGTGCGTTGCTCAATTGACAGGTCTTCACTGCGAAGATGTGCGTCCAATATACCCACAGGAACAGATAGCAAGCCCTACTAATATATGTATATTACAGCTAATGCATATTTAAGGACTGGACAGTAAAGCTGAGTGCAAGGGATGGGAGATACCAATGACATAATGTCAATATTTTTTTTAAAGAGGAAATGTTTTAATTATTCTAGCTGTGAAAATGCTAACCTGGGTGTTTGGTATTAATTGAAAAATTCTAACCCACCCTTCTAAGGTCTTTGCTGATGTTTTTTGGTAAAAACCGAACAAGCCAGAAATCTGACTGAGACAAGAAGAGAGCGATGACATCAGAACGCACCGATTATAAGCCATGACATGAAAACCCCATGTATGACATATGCAAAATGTGTTTTGTAATACTTATTTATTATTATGAGTAGGGCGAGATGATCAATTTCTGTAGCTTTAGTTAGAATTTAAATGTATACATGTCTTCCAAAATGATCTCAAAATCAGGCAGTGCACATGTCGTAAAAGAGGTCCGTCTGTGCCCTTCAAATACAGGGGGTTGCAAAAGTATTCAACCCCACACAAAGTCAGCTGAACACTTACACAGATTGTTCCAGACAGTATTTTTGCAAACCAGAAGAGTCTTCAAGTATATTTTAAAACTCATAATTCAATATTTGTCTGCAGATTTTTTTGAAAAAAACAAACAAACAAAAACTGAAAACGCTGCTTGCATAAGTATTCAATGTGCATTGGTGCCATTAGTAGAGGATTTAACAGCGCTATGAATACAACAACAGAACATCTTACATGATCCACAAGCTCTCCTTGGAGCCCTTATTTTAATAAGACCTGTTTTTTTTTTTGCAGATGGGGCTACATTTGATTTTAAATTCCTTTCCCTTGAATATATAGATTTAGGAACCGGAGGAAAAATCAGAGATAATACCGGATCCAAAGACAGAATATTTCAATGGGTTTTTTTTTGTTTTTTTTTTAATAATAATGAATTAATTTATTTTATAACTTGTATGAAATTCATAGATAAAACTAATTTGATCATTACGATCCTTCTCACGCTGTACTTTGCAACCACTGATTTCAATCGATAGTATCAAACTCATGTTTAAAAATATCTGCGCCTAAATAAATCAGGACAACAACCCTTCTCAGTGAACTTTTCATGCGATAAAAGGGGCATGTTATAGTCTAAAGTTTAAAAATGCTGCTCTTTTTCAGCTGCGATAAAAACGTTACAAAAATTTGGCTTGGGCACTTCTCAGTCTGAAAACGCGCCAGCGTTCAAATCGCTCGCGACACCCCCTTAACACACAAGCTCAGGCATGTAGAGACGTCTGCGCTGATATCTCTTTATGTTCTATACAGCAAACTGGCGTAGACATTGCCAACGACGCTTGTCCTTTGAGAGATGACTTGTGCTGGTTGTCTCTCCATTTGCGTTTCATCGCGCGGCTGCTGTGATTAATATGAAGTCGTACGCCAGACGCCCTCTATATTTCTCTTTTTAAGATGGCCATAGTGGTCTGTTCAGAGCAAAGATTGATTTTTTATCACAAATGTACAATATATTGTAAGTCCCAGTTGGCCCCAGAGCTCTAATGCCCTCTCGGCTGTCTGTGCACTTTGTTCAATGCCTTCATGAATTTTAATGTCAGGAGCTGTTATAATAGAAGCCAGGATCACCTTCAAACAGGAATACCATTAAGAGTTTGCTGTCTTGCACGGTGACCCGGCGTTTTGTTTACTAAGCATATTTCTTATCTTAGGAAGAGAGAAGTCGGTGACATTCAAATTAAATGTACATTAATTTACACTATTCTTTCTGGTCTGGTGGATGGAGCCTAATGAGATCTTTATACTCTAGATTTCTCTTACTGTGCGGTCCCATTGACGTGTTTGGATAGCTATATTCATGCAAAAATCTGAAATTTAACTGCAAGTGGGATTTATTTAAATTCAGGGGCGTAAGTACAGGTACTGATTAGAGATTATAAGGGTAGGTTTACTAAAACTTCTAATAAAAAAAACCAAATAGAAGCATTGCTCAAAGCAACAAATCAGATTCTAGCTCTCATTTATATATTACATTCTAGAAAATGATAGCTAGAATCAGATTGGCTGATATTATTATTAATATTATTATTATAGCTATTCATCATCATCATCATCATCACCATTTATTTATATAGCGCCACTGATTCCGCAGCGCTGTACAGAGAACTTACTCACATCAGTCCCTGCCCCATTGGAGCTTACAGTCTAAATTACCTAACACACACACACACACACACACACACACAGACAGACAGAGAGAGAGACTAGGATTAATTTTGATAGCAGCCAATTAACCTACTACCACCCTCTACCTGCCCTCTCGATCCCATCCCCTTACCTCCTTCGCTCTTTTTCTCCCACTGCCTGCTCTTACCTCGCACACCTTTTCAACCTATCACTCTCCTCTGGTGTAGTACCCCTCTCATTTAAACATGCTCTCATCTCTCCTATCCTCAAGAAACCCAATCTCGACCCCACATCTCTTGCCAACTATCGCCCTATCTTCTTCTCCCCTATGCCTCTAAATTACTTGAGCGAATTGTCTGTAGCCGCCTAACCAGGCACCTCTCGGACAACTCCCTCCTTGACCCTCTCCAATCCGGCTGCCGCCTCCTCCACTCTACCGAAACTGCCCTGGCCAAGGTTACTAATGATCTCCTATTGGCCAAATCCAAGGGTCATTTCTCCCTACTCATCCTCCTTGACCTTTCCGCAGCCTTTGACACCGTGGATCACCCCCTCCTGCTGCAAACTCTTCTCTCTCTAGGCCTCTCTGGTTCTGTCCACGCCTGGTTCACCTCATACCTCGCTAACCGCTCCTTCTCTGTATCCATGTCTGGTTCTTCCTTCTCCCCCTACCCTCTCGCTGTAGGAGTCCCACAGGGCTCTGTTCTCGGCCATCTACTCTTTTCGCTCTATACTTCCTACCTTGGTGCTCTCATCTCCTCCTTTGGCCTTCAGTATCACCTTTATGCTGATGACATTCAACTTTACATCTCTTCACCTGATCTTTCCCCCACCCTCCTCGTTCAGGTATCTGACTGCCTCTCCGCCATCTCCTCCTGGATGTCGGAGCGCTTTCTCAAAATCAACATTTCCAAAACTGAACTCATTGTCTTTCCTCCTCCCAGCCTCCCATCCCACCATGACCTCTCCATTGTCGTTAACAACACCGCCATCTCCTCTGTCACCCAACTCCGCTGCTTGGGTGTCACCCTTGACTCCTCTCTCTCTTTTGCCACCCACATTCATTCAAAGCCTGTCGCTTCCAACTA
Source organism: Mixophyes australis (assembly GCA_036250195.1). Classification (NCBI taxonomy): domain Eukaryota; kingdom Metazoa; phylum Chordata; class Amphibia; order Anura; family Limnodynastidae; genus Mixophyes; species Mixophyes australis. Next base: position 16,886,738 of record JAVHZZ010000005.1, on the reverse strand, counting down.
CGCAACATCGCCCGCATCCGTCCCTTTCTCTCTCAGGAGGCCACCAAAACCATCATACACGCACTCATCATCTCCCGCCTGGATTACTGCAACCTCCTCCTCACCGGCCTCCCCCACTCCCATCTCTCCCCCCTCCGCTCTATACTCAATGCGGCCGCAAGACTCATCTACCTCTCACGCCGCTCCTCCTCTGCCTCCCCTCTCTGCCTTGCCCTACACTGGCTCCTCACCACCACTTACAAGGCTCTCTCCCACTCTACTGCCCCTTATATCTCTAACCTCCTCTCCATTCACACTCCCACCCGCTCCCTGCGCTCGGCCATTGACCGCTGCCTCTCCTCCACTCTGATCACCTCTTCCCATTCCAGAATCCAGGACTTTTCCCGTGCAGCCCCCCTTCACTGGAATGACCTCCCTCGCTCCATCCGCCTCTCTCCTACTCTGTCCTCCTTCAAACGTGCACTCAAAACTCACCTCTTTCTCAAAGCCTACCAACCATCCACTTAACCCCCATCTCCTCCACTCATTCTCCCCTCTCTCCCATTCCCTCAACTGGCTCCTCTTGTGCCTGGTCTGTTTAACCCTCCCTTAGGATGTAAGCTCGCTTGAGCAGGGCCCTCTTCCCTCCTGTCTCCTTACCCGTTCTTCTGCTCCGTGTCTATTGCATCTGCCTGCCTGGAGTTTCTGAAGTATTGGTACTTTTGTTTATTGTTCTGTACTGTTATACCCTGTATAGTCTACTGTTTGTACTATGTGCGGCACTGCGGAAACCTTGTGGCGCCTAACAAATAAATGATAATAATAATACTAGTATGTTTTTGGAGTGTGGGAGGAAACCAGAGCACCCGGAAGAAACCCACGCAAACAAAGGAAGAACATACAAACTCCACACAGATAAGACCATGGTCAGTAATTGAACTCTTGACCCCAACGCTGTGAGGCAGAAGTGCTAACCACTGAGCCACCGTGCTGCCCATGACAACTATTGATAACACCTCCATCAGTGGCAGGCTTGGCTGGGGGGCACGAGGGCATCTGACCCCCAGGCTAGTTCCATAGTGAGCTACCTTGGGCCTGATCACTGGGCTACCTGCATTTTTTTTCCTTTAAAATGTTCTTTATTGGCTGCTGAGCCAGCCCTCCCCTGACCTCCAATTTTCCTTTTTAGAACTTGTAGTTAATCCACCCCCGGACTTTTCAGAATTTGTAGTATTGTGCCCCATTTTCTGTTTCAAGAATCAAATTGAGAACAGTAATGCATTAAAAAGTGGTCTCCACCTTCGGGTAACTTTAATGCGTTGGTTGGTATAGTCCCTTCTGCAACTTTTACTGCATTCCTTTATTTTCTTTCTTCTGTTATCTTCTGTCAGTAAATATATTTGTTTATTTTTCCCACCCTGTGATATAATATCACTATAGAAAAAATTTAGAATGAAAAATAAGATATCTAGTAAAAGTTGCAAGATGTAAAAACTAATAGAGTCGTTTTACGTTTATTCATATAATTTTGTCAATTAATTTGCTAAAATTAATTGACAAAGAAAAATAACATTTAAACATTTTATATCACACTTTTGTTCTTTACGCTAAAAAGGATATTTTTCTCTTTGTTAACCAGAAGTCAGTTTGTTGAAAATGGAACTAAGAGTTCAATATTACAAAAATTTCAACCACCTTAACCAAATACAGGGGAATGAACCTGATTGGTGGAGCAGTCTGTCACTCTGCCAAACTGCCAACAATATATACAGGGGACATAAAAGTCTGCATACCATTATTGAAATTGCAGTTGTCTGCAATGTAGAGCCTGAAATTAAGATTATTCATTAGACCTTTTACCACCGTTAATGAGACCTGGCAGCCGACAAAATTCAAGCGAAAAACAGACAATTTTAGGAAAAAGAATTGACAATAAAATAAAATGTCTGCCTCTGCAATGTATAGGTCACTGGTGCTCTATACAGACGTTTCCAGGTACCTAGAGCTTAAACAGCTCTAGAATGAACTGCGCTGAGTAAAGAGAGGAATCCGCTGAGTCACTTGGGCCGTAGCATGATCATGTTCTCCTGTGAATGAACAGCTGATACTGTTATCTTCAGTACAGTGTGTCCCGGCCTTTGATGCAATGGGCAGTAACTACTACTGCTTACACGCCACTCTTATCTCTCCCACAGCCCCATTCACTAGAGGGAACATGAACGATGACAAGACATAGGAACAGAGACCTAGTTTTTACAGTACAAAGTAGTAATGCCCTTGTGTTGCTTATCTCCTTATCCGATCGGCCTTTATGGAGAAAAGGAATATTGTTTCTGAGAAATATGCTATTTAAACATGTTGCACCGTACATAAAAATTTGGAAGCTATGATTGTGATCAATTATTATTATTATTATTATTATTTATTTATAGGGCGCCAATAGGTATCCATAGCGCCGTACAGGGACAGACAGAAATACAGTACAGGGTGAGACATCACGGAACAGTTAACAAAAAGCACAGTAACTCGGAAGCTCAAAGTACAGCTAGATGACAGGCGAGAGCCCCAGCGGGGTAGCTAGAGGGGTAGAAGGGCCTCACGGAAGAGACAAGGAGCTGGAGAGCAGAGTTAAGGTGGTGTAGAACAGGAGGAGAGGAGGCCCTGCTCGAAGGAGCGTACAATCTAAGGGGAGGGTAGGACGGACAGAGACGCAAGGGTAGGAGGAGGAAAGGAGGAGAGCGGAGGCAAAGACGGAGGGGAGGGGGGGAGAGGAGAGCGACGAAGAGGGAGGTAGGTGGGAGACAGGAAGGAGGGCAGTTAAGTGGGGGACTGGAAGGCTATAAGGAAGAGGTGGGTTTTTAAGGCCCGTTTGAAGCTGGACAAGTTGGGTGAAGTTCTGATGGAGCGGGGGAGCTGGTTCCAGTGGAGGGGGGCAGCACGGGAGAAGTCTTGGATGCGAGCGTGGGAGGAGGTGACCAGGGGGGAAGAGAGGCGACGGTCATTGGCCGAACGCAGAGGGCGGGATCAATGAAGAGAAGGGGTTTTAGATTGTCTGCGCTTGTGAGACTGAGGGATCTTGTGCAATGGTCGCTGCCAGCTGAAAATTCCAGAATTGTAGGTCAGAATGTGTTGGTGGTTTCCATGGCGCAGCGATTGTGGGGGTGATGGTGTAGGTCAACTCTGCTACCTGTATGGTCTTGTAGAAAGATGCTCACCTTGTTGGTGCGCAGTTCCTCAGAGTTTAGGTACGGCGATGGGTTTTGAAATGTCTAGACTTGGAAAATTGTATCAGTTTTCATTGTAGAGAAGTTTTTGTAGTCTATTCAAGTCTAGGTTAGACCCTTCAAAACTCATCGCCGTACCTAGACTCTGAAGTGCCTCGCACAAACATCATCATCATTCATTTATATAGCGCCACTAATTCCGCAGCGTTGTACAGAGAACTCACTCACATCAGTCACTGCCCCATTGGGGCTTTTAGTCTAAATTCCCTAACATACACACACACACACACACACACACACACACACAGACTAGGGTCAATTGGATACCAGTCAATTAACCTACCAGTATGTGTTTTGGAGTGTGGGAGGAAACTGGAGCACCCGGAGGCAACCCACGCAAACACGGGGAGAACATACAAACTCCACACAGATAGGGCCATGGTCAGGAATCGAACTCATGACCCCAGTGCTGTGAGGCAGAAGTGCTAACCACTTAGCCACCGTGCTGCCCTAAACAGATTAAACCCGCAAGATGAGCCTCTCTCTCCAAGACCCTCTTTTATCTCCAAAAAAGTAGCAGAACTGACCAACACCCACAACCAGGGCCATCTTTTCCATTGGGCACGATGGGCAGCTGCCCGGGGGCCCCACGGGCAAGGGGGCCCCATAGGCAGGGCTCTTAATGAGAATAAATAATCCTGCAAAAGAAAAAAACCTGCAAAAAAAACCTTCAAGGGTCACTGAGCAAGTACATCTATCTATCTATCTCTATATCTATATATCTATATCTGTATCTGTATACATCTATATATCTTTATCTAGGGGCCCCGGTGCACTGCTTTGCCCGGGGGCCCATAATGTTGTTAAGATGGCCCTGCCCACAACCACAGAACCCCCCAACACATTATCTTGTGATTGATGCCCATCAGCAGACACCCTAATTTCCAAATTAGTCTGGCTATAGGCAGCAGCCTGTGCAAAAAAGCAAATAAACCAATTCTCAATACATAGCTTGTGATAATTTATAAAGAAAATACAATGACGATGATGTTAATGATGAAGATTATGATAATATTTAACTATAAAATACACCATTCGAATTGGTTATATTGTAGACATCTGAAAGTGCTGTCGTGGAAAATGAAGTTGTAAATCTGCTGCTTCCTGTAAGCAGGCTGGCAGACAGCCCAGGCAAGAGAGTATAGCTCCATATAGAACATTGAAAACAAGTTATTTAACTAAGTTACAGAATTATACCAATCAAACACACTTAACACCATGAATATATGAAGATTTCTTTGTCACAAACTTGATGCTGTTCTCAGGATGCAAATTGAACTCACAGTAGACAGTTCAGCCTATCAATATTTTACTACATCTACAAACATGTCCTCCGTGCTTTCTGACTTCATCTTAAGGTAAATTCCACATACTTCAGTCTCTATGTCAACCCAGCGAGTAATAGAAAAGTGAAAGGGTGAAGTCAGTTCAAACACTGTGCAATTAATCTCTTCAGGCGCATTGGAATAATTCACGTTCTCGGTTTGTGTGTGAAGTGGGTGAAATTAAATGCATAAGTAGCGTTGGTTCATGAAGTGCGACTTCACAAGGCACTCAGAGATATTTTCTAGGTAATAAAACTCAATGACTTCCTCTGGATGTTACCTGAGAGGATGGAAGACAACACATCTGCTCTGCAAGTAATGTCATGTTATTACAATCTAAAATGTAAAGTGTGCCTGTCGCTGGGATGGGATAGACAACTGTTTTTATTTACCTATAATTAAAATAATATTATAATATGTTTATTTTGTAAAGTTGGAATTTTGCAATATTTCTGTGTGTTTCTACATTTGTCCAATTCACCTGGTACCAAGCCTCTGACAGTTCCTGTGTTCTGGCTAATTAGCACTCACCCAATTAAAACGGAGATTGCAGAAGTTGGTGTCAGTTAGTTTGACTGGGAAGAAAACAGCATTAACTACCTCTATGGTGTAGAGTTATCAAACCTTATACAAGGGAAAACTGGAGGTCTCACCCATATCAACCAATCAGATGCTAGCTATCATTTATCTGGTACATTCTAGATAATGAAAGCGGGAATCTGATTGGTTGCTTTGGACAGATCTGCGAATTGTCTTTGGATTCAAAAACTTTATTTGCATCAAAAGAGACATCCATAAAAATTGCCCATTTACAGTCGCACGTAATGCAAGATAGGCCTAACCTAAGCTCCAGGATTCCGTCAGGTGTACATATACCTACATACACGTACACACAACCAGGTTTAACATTTGTTTGATGAAGAAACACACCATCGCTATTTGGCTTTATATAATACAGCAGATATAATACTCTTTCTAGCACAATCAATACAGAAAGCACTAATCAGCTTCAAAGATGAATTTGCAATCAGCCAATCAGAAGTGTTGCCGATTGTCATCACTATCAGCGTGTATTTGCAGCTGCCCTCTAGCAGGAGCAATAGATACAGCTCCTGACATACGCATGTGCATCTACATGCTGGTCTGCCTCAGTTACATTTGTTATTATTATTATTATTATTATTATTAATAACCTTTATTATTGGGGCACCATGTGAGGTCTGCAGCGCTGCACAGAGTATAAACAACAAAACAGCATATGGTTTAACCGTACAATACAATAAAAAAATAACACTACAACTCTCACCACAGCTACTGGAGTGCAAGGGGTAAATTCAGAGCTGGCTGCACCCTGTGCCCATTAGTGTGGGCGCAACTAACAGGTATAGAGCCACTGAAATAGGTGCCAAGACGATGGAGGAGAGGAATCAATGGGCAGAGAGCCCAAGGAGGAGGTGCGCAGTGTAGCTGGTGAGCAACAGTTATAGGTAATGAGAACAGGAGGGAAGAGGGCCCTGATCACTAGAGCTTACAATCTAAAGGGAAAGGGGCAGCCAAATGATTGATACATGGGGGTGAACCAATGTAGGGGGATCTGAGGGCAAGAAGCAAGAGTGGGAGAGATGGAGGATGAAAGAGGGTGAGGTGTACTACACGGTGAGATGGTTAAGTGGAGGACTGGCAGGGTTTTAAGAACAGGTGGGATTTTTATGTCCATTTGAAGCTATACAGGCTAGGGGGTAGTCTGAGAGAACAAGGGACGATCGTTCCAGTGGAGGTGGGCAGCACGGGAGTAATCTTTGATAAGGGAGTAAGATGTGGTTACCAGAGGGGAGGAATGGTGGCGGTCATTGGCCGACCGGAGAGGGTGGGAGGGAGTATGTATGGAGATGAGGTTGGAGATGTAGGGAGCAGTGGAGCTGGATAGGGCATCAGGAAATCGACAGATTTGCATGACAATGCCCTTACTGTATTCACCCTATATTACACCGCACCTTCCACCTACACAGTCATAAAGAAACGCAGGTGTTAGATGCACATAACTCTCCATCCACTCACTTTGTGTGTGAGAATTTACTCTGTGTAAACTGTGTGAGTTCATCTCAGCATCAGACCCTAAGTAAATGCAGTGTCGGCTAAATGTGTTCATCGTGAAAATCAGGACAATGTATTACAAATAGAATCATCACTATCTAATGCAATTGACTTATCAATTACCACCCACTCAATAGATTGTCACAACCTTTCCATGGATCGGAGCTGTGTCGTGTGCAGAATGAGAACTACTATCAGGTCCACTACATCTGTACACCGCACACAACAAAGGTGTTATTGCTCGTTAAGTATTTGTTACTCAGTGATCCACTGGCAACAAGTCACCAATAGTTTAGTTTATAACATTTATTTCCGCAGTGTTTCCTGGGAGACGAGCACTCTGTAGATGGGAGAGCTTTGCAGCAGGACAGTGAGAGATGTAATTCAGCCACATCATTCATTTCAGGAGGCAGAAAGCTACAGACCCGGCTTCCACAGGGTATAAATTCTGGGAGAAATTGCAGAATCTGCTCTTTTTGTGATGGGGCTGTCATGAAAGCCGGTGGTAGAGGTCAGGTGAATAGACTGAGCTGGGAGTATAAATCAATCTTATCACGTTAAAACAGCGCAAGTTAATGCATATATGGGAATAAATGGGAGTGGGAAGAAAGAACAAAATAACTCCTTAGGTGAAGCAGACTGATGACTTCACATTATTAAAAGGAAGACATTGTATATTTTTTTATTCAGGGCCTGAGGACACAAGCTCTTCTCTCATCAGCTTTTAGGTGCACTACTGAATAGGCAAAACCCACCTCCAACCCTGGGGAACTGTATAATTGAGGGGTGGCTGGACCTTGCTCCGGCTTCACACTGCTCTGCTTGAAAAGGGAGAGCTGCGTGCACCTAACAGTAGTGCACGCAGCATTGCCCATGTATATTATAGGGATAGGAAGAGTTGGAGAGCAGCCAAGCACTGTCTAAAATTATAGGTACGCCCCCATGCAGGCTGGCCATGCCCACTGGTGGCGTGGTGTGGAAACCCCCCTCTACAAATTCTGCGTTTGCCCCAGTACTGGGGGGTGTAGCAAGGATCCTCGGCAGCTGGTGCAGGCACTTGCTAAAACACCATCATCATTAATACATTCGGTGAAGGGGGCATGGCCGGTGTGAGGAGAGGATATTGCAGGAATGGGGATTCCCAGGAGAGCAGGGCAACCTCCCAGTTCCTAATCGCCTCAATATTAAAGTGATGGGGGCGGGGCTTTGGAGGGCAATCATGTGTCATTGTGGCCCCACCCCCTGCTGTAATTGGTCGGAAAATGTTATTGATGTCTAGGGGGGTGGGGCCAAATGACTTGCTCTAGCGGGCTCCGCCCCAACACAACCACCTCCCCCTGATCTCCCAGAGCAGTCCTTGACAATGTTGGCAAGTGTGGCTTGAACTAGAGCAGGCCTGGCCAACCCGTGGCTCTTCAGGTGTCATGAAACTACAACTCCCAGCATACCATGCCAGCTATCGGCTGGCTACCTACTGGCAAAGCATGCTGGGGCTTGTAGTTTCACAACACTTGGAGAACCACAGTTTGGCTAGGCCTGAACTAGAGAGTCTCCCTATGAACAACCATCATGGCCGTCCTCCGGTGACCCTCCTCTGCCTGTAAAGCAAATAATTACATGTTATTTTATCTATTTATTTTTACTTCCTTAATAACTATAAATGTATTGATTACTAGATAAGTTTAGCTTGTTTGGGCTTAATAACATCATTATGTGAGGGGTAATTCACAGTAATCAACGCTTTCTTAATAGGTTTTAAACGCTTCTTAACGTGAGTTAAATAATTAAAAAAAAGATTACTCGGCTATCTATAATTGTAAAAATGCTAAAAAGCACAAACAAAACACTTGTATTGGAAAATCCATATGGGTTAGATTGCAGAAAGATTTACACGTAGACTTATAACCTTTAAAGCACTGCAAAGCAGCATATTTTTCTGCATTTAGTGTGGAGCACACAGACACCAGTACTACAGATACAACATCAGTGTATGCAGTTATGTAACATTAGGACTCCCGGGACACTGTTATATGGTAGATATTAGAAATGTCAATCCTGTGAGTTTCTAGCGGGTTTGAAAAAGTGGTGATGTTGCCTGTAGCAACCAATGAGATTCCAGTTATCATTTATTTAGTACATTCTACAAAATGACAGCTAGAATCTGATTGGTTGCCATGGGCAACATCTCCACTATTCAAACTCGCAGCTTGATACATTTACCCCAAGGTCTCTGCCTCATACATGCAGTTGCACACAATGAACAGATCTGCTCTTATCTGTTGTTTTATTCAAGTTTGTCCGCATAATAACAATCTCTGTGGTTGGAGTTCCCCTTTAATGCTCCTATTTAAGCTAATTGATATATAAATTGTATAGTGAATTTTAAAGAGCATCGTTAGGCACGTTGTACTTAAAGTGGGATTTATCCCAGCAAATAAAGTTATGTCTATTAAAATAGACCTATTAATCAGCATTAATTTGTTTATGTTTCCTTCAGATGAATGTCACAGATTCCACATACATTTCTAAATGATCCATCTTTTCTCCACATTCTGGGTCAATATTAGTGTTCTGACTCAAAACCTCAATAACTGTGGTTATACCTTACAACATCAACCCCTATATACAGCCCCCACCATATTCCACTAGACACACAGGGCGTGATAGATGTCCGAACACAATGGGCACTGTTTTCAAAAAGAAATTATAAAATAAATGAAAATAATCATTAATAAAGATATGGATTTTACATTAAATGCATAAATCAAGACGTTCTCAATACGTACTGTACATACAATGGTTCTGATTCATTAAGGAAAGTAAGGCAAAAAAAGGAGTAAGTTTTCTCCTGTACAAACCATGTTACAATGCAAGGGGTGCAAATTAGTTTATTATTTTGTACATAAGATGAATACTGTCCGATTTGTCATGTAGCACACAAATTCTCGATAGCTTTATTTGTACACTGAAATTTAAAGTTGATCTAGGACATGCCCTATCCCAACTATAAATCTGTCCTCACGTTTTAAATGTACCTCCCCCTGCAATGCAACATGGTTTTGCCCAGGTGCAAAGTTACTCCTTTTTTTTTTGCTTAACTGTCCTTAATGAATCAGGACCAATGTGTTTATATAGTCTATCTTTTTTGCACACACTTGATCTATGCTATATAGTGGCATGCATACATATAGGTTTTAATACAAAGACTATGCCGTATCAGTCATCACCATCAGTTGGCACTTACACCTGCCCTGTAGCTGGTGCCAATGATACGGATTCAGCCAGTGGTACTTACGAGAACCCTAGAACTTGTATCACCAACATCTGCATTGGCACGCCCTTACTGTACATGGCCGACGTTCGTCTGCCCTTTCCCTCCCCTGTTCCGCCTCCTCGTCAGCAACATCTGCGCCTGGTTGATGCCAAGTCATCATCTTCAGAGCGTATTTGCCCCTGCCCTCTAGCGGGTGTATATGCGTGTTTCTGCATGAGCCATGCCCGTTACTGTACCTGGCCAGCGTTTATACGCCCCCTTCCCACTCTCGTTCCTCCTCTCCAATCACAAGGAGGCGCAAGTGCCAGGTACGTGCAAGTTTGCATATGAGTCCATTCTCCATGTTGGCATGCGCAGTGCCAAGATGTGTAATTTACCTTACGCAAATCAGGTCCATAATCACAATTTTGTTTGTCTGTAACAAGCAATATCTGCAATTCTTTCTACTGACCCTTTATTTACTCACCACCCCTCATTACTAAAACACCTCTTACACGTTTTTTTTTTGCCAGAACACCCTGAAAAACAAAGGAAAGCCGATATAACATGAGACCACCAGTGCTAACAAATGACTAAGTTGTCTTCTTGTCCTTCTTTGCATACGTAACTCATAATGTTTCAGAGTCAATGTCGGTTATTAGACATAAGTGAATGAATTGAAATGCTCACGCAGCATGTTGGTTACGTACTGGACATGGTGACGCCAGCTCGTGATAATGTTGATTTTCGGAGAGGGAGCATGCATACATAATCTGCAGGACGCCGGGCTTTACAATTAATATACGTATGAGGACACCTGATACCAGCTGCTAGCGTGCGCTGATGTGTGATTAATACTTCCCATTAATCATTCAGTGCATGACAACAGAGCTGCCCTTGTAACGTGTTCATTGATTAATATAGCTGCAACTTCATTTCTCTGTTCAGCATGTGATGAGCAGCTTGTCCCCACACATGGAGAACTATCTCTGCACACGTGGTACCTGGGACAGCCACCTCTTGCAGCTGTTATAAACTGTTTTATAAGTTAGTTACCACTATCTGTATTTTTTATATGTGTTTCTGTTGTTAGAAGCACAGATATGTCACAACTTAAGTCCTACTATCCAGAAAATTTTTCAAGCCAGGATAGAAATATATTAAATAAATGTTGCTGGTTATTGGTAAGTCATGTTTTACACAGACATGAATCCTATGCACCTACTCCAACAGTCACTACGAGGAGCACTGATACAAGGTATTTAGGAGGGTATGGGCAGCACGGTGGCTTAGTGGGTAGCACTTCTGCCTCACAACACTGGGGTCATGAGTTCAATTCCCGACCATGGCCTTATCTGTGTGGAGTTTGTATGTTCTCCCCGTGTTTGCGTGGGTTTCCTCTGGGTGCTCTGGTTTCCTCCCACACTCCAAAAACATACTGCTAGGTTAATTGGCTGCTATCAAAATTGACCTTAGTCTTTCTCTCTATGTGTGTGTTAGGGAATTTAGACTGTAAGCTCCAATGGGGCAGGGACTGATGTGAGTGAGTTCTCTGTACAGCACTGCGGAATTAGTGGAGCTATATCAATAAATGGTGATGATGGGATGTCATACATACATAGGGGCATATTTAAGAAAGCACAATAGTGCTTTTAACAGGTCATTAAGGTCCCACAGTGTCCTCCGCAAATTTATTAAGGGTGCATCGCAGCAGGATATCTGCTGCTTTGCATTCCTCTTCGTTTTTGGGAGCAGTCACCATTCAACAGAATAGTGACTGCTCCTGGCCGCAATCTAACAAGTCCCGAAAAAACATTTTTTTTCGGGAACTTGTTATGTTAATATACACCAGCTGAAGCTAGCGTACATCATCGGAATGGAAGAAATCTAATGCTGTCAGCTCTGCTCCGAAGAGCAGAGCTGGACAGCGCATGTGTGGAGGGATCACATGATCCCTCCCTGTCACTCAGTGCGCTCTCTCTGCAACTATCGTTGCAGAGACAGAGAGGGGATCTGTGTGCGCATGTCCAGTTCTTGGAACTGGACATGCGCAATTGAAGAATGAAAAGAACGAGCAGAAGACCTGGAGACAGCGCTTCCGAAGAGGGGGGTAAGTATGTTTTTTTACATCACAGAAACAGCAGTTTTTTGGAACTGCTGTTTCTGTGCATAAATGTGAGAAATAGTTCAATCCTTATCATTGCGATAAGGATTGAAAACTACTTTTCACTTTATGTGAATATTGATAAATGTGCCTCATAGTCTTTTCCTAGAGTCACTATGAGGAGCTCTGCTATACATGGTATACACTATAAAGAGCACTGTTACACAAGGCAATGAGGAGAGGAATGCTATACTCACTGTGTGCCTCCTCCTATGGTTAATATATAAACAGCACAGAGACAGAAGGTAAATAGGAAAGGAATGGCATATACCCAGACATGATCACTGCATGCCTTCTTCTAGTCACTATGAGGAGCACTGCAACACAATTCAATGAGTAGGGGAATAGCAAAGACGTTAGAGGGAAAATTGGGGGTCATTTTAAAAAGTGCAAAGCTTCCATGTGTCCTGGATTTTCCAGCAGTGTCCACAAAAAAGAGATGATTTAACATATAGACATGTTTGACCATACATACATCATCATTATCATCAGCTATTTATATAGCGCCAGTAATTCCGCAGCGCTGTACAGAGAACACACTCACATTCTTCTTAATAACTGCACCAGTCTTGTGTAGATGCAGAATTTACACTTGGTAAGGAAAGTATTAATGTAACTCATAATAAGACACATATCGAAGTGATGTGCTTAATGTGTGCCATCATGCCCTTACCGTACTGCACTTGTAAGGGACCAACCCTGACCCCCTCTGGAAGCACAAGGGGCAACTATGTGCTGAGTGTGACATTAGTCACGTGACGCACAAACTACGCCATGCAGCTGTAAATCCACTCCAAGGTCTCCAACTCAGAATACTCGTTTTTCCATTGTCTAAGCTTCTAATTAACACAGAGTAACTGGTCAAGTGTGGATTGGTTCCTAAAATGCTTTTACCGTATATTTAATCTAAGGCAATAGGAGTGAATTTTAAGTCTTTTATTCAGTAGCCTCATTTTTGGGCACTTAGAACCCTTCTTACGCAAGACTGAAATTTTTAAGGAGAAAATAAAACTAACATAGTTCCAGAATGAGACTGCTGTAAATTACGTTATTTGCAATGCATGATGGTAGATGTAGTTTTCTGCCACAAATATTGCATGCAGACATAAGCTCCACCCACCAGGACTTTAACGCTGACATGTTTTCAGTATGACTTTATCCTATAAGTAACAATAATTCTTCCACATATTATACAGGAGGTAATCTGGTCATTTTGATAACAAACAATCACAGATACGTTTTTTGTTTTTCCGTCTCCTTTATCAGGGGCGAATGGAGGATTGTTGGGGGGGGAAGTTTCCCCCCGACCCAAAAAAAAAACACCCCCCGCTAGAGCTGCACTACAGCACCGCCACGGACGCTTCTTTGACAGCGCCGCGGCTGCTGTATAGGACAGTGCAGCTATAGCGGCCACTTAGCGCAGGAGGGGGGGGGGGGGTTTCTGGAGACTCAGAAACCCCCCCTGCGTGCGCCACTGTTTACAAATCCAGCTGTCTTCAGAAAATCAATACTGTACCTCCATGCAATACATAACGTGCAATCTTGTTCCTAACGCTTCCTCTTAAAAACTGAAATACTTTTATCTTCATGCCAGGAAGAAGAGATAATCAATATTTCATACAGGCTATATGGCTGCATCTATCCGTCCTGCTGAACTTTATCTTAACCTCTTCCAAGAACAGCTTATACATGTTAAAGGGCTGATGCATCATATTTAATAACACATCCTCTAAAATTCATACATTAATGAGGTTAGGCATTTGTGTTCAGCTGAACTGCCTGGGACTAATGAGATGATTTGCAATCATAAGTACGGGGTCTGAATGGTAAGAACTACAGGGGGAGGGTAGAGGGAAAATGAGATGTAATCAGATTGAAGAGAGGAGGGTGCTGCTGGCATCCGTGAATCAGAAAACGGATATGGCCGTGCTGCAGTGGCATAAGGAGATTAATTAGGAGTAATGTAATAAGTGAGATCTGGATATGACACAAACAGACCCGGCTGATGCAAGTCACTGAAAGTGCTCTGGATTTCGATTAACAAATCCTTTGAGTATTTACGTCAAAGCCCCGTCCAATATGTTCCAGCGTTGCCAGAGTTCCCGACGGTTTACTAATTTGTACAACCACGTGTAATATGCTTATCAAATTAAGAGCAGACAGAGGAGCACAAAAGAGGGTGAATAAACAGTATGAATGGGATTATACGGCTATTTGTGATCGTGAGATTTTTGCCATGATGTATAAATGCCTTAATCATCATCATCATCATCATCATCAGCTATTTATATAGCGCCACTAATTCCGCAGCGCTGTACAGAGAACTCATTCACATCAGTCCCTGCTCCATTGGAGCTTACAGTCTAAATTCTCTAATGTACACACACAGACGAAGGGGCCTATATATGAAAGGTTTCCCCCCTGTAAAATCCCCGAAAACAACAGTTTTCGGGGATTAAACACTAAATTGGTATTTATGATAGTAGCATCGCAGCAGATATCATAGATATCTGCTGCTTTGCATTTCCTATCGTTTTACTGAGCACTCCCCATAACAATGTATGGGGAGTGCTCAGTAACGCTATTTAACAATGAATGTAATTAACTTTTCAAACATGATAATGTACGTCAGCTGAAGCTGGCGTGCATTATCCTAAATGAAAAGTTTCAGTGCTGTCAGCTCTGCTCCGAAGAGCAGAGCTGGAGAGCGCATGTGTGGGGGGATCACATGATCCCTCCCTGTCACTCACCGCTCACTCTCTGCAAAGTTGCAGAGCGAGAGCAGAGATGTCTGTGCGCATGCCCGAGGGTTTCACTCGGCGCATGCGCACTGGAGTCAGGAGAGGAGCCCCGTTCATCGCATGCTGCTTCAGAACCGAAGAGGCCGTGGTAAGTATGATTTCCACTTCACAGGAACAGCAGTTTTTCGGAACTGCTGTTCCTGTGTTGCTTTTTTAATAAATATGAGAAATAGTTCAATCCTTATCAATGCGATAAGGATTGAAAACTATTTTTCATATTCTGCGAGTTTTGATAAATGTGCCCCAAAGAGAGAAACTAGGGTCAATTTGATAACAGTCAATTAACCTACTAGTATGTGTTTTGGAGTGTGGGAGGAAACCGGAGCACCCGGAGGAAACCCACACAAACACGGGGAGAACATGCAAACTCCACACAGATAAGACCATGGTCGAGAATCAAACCGATGACCCAGTGCTGTGAGGCAGAAGTGCTAACCACTGAGCCACTGTGCTACCCATGATATGTTATCTGTGTGGAACCCGCACCCGCAACTTGCATCAATTTTGGCACATTAAGGGTCATTTGTGAATATGCAAAAATGCAAAAATGCAATGCAAATGGGCTTTTGTGATGTGACACTCCTACTGTTCCCCAAATGCACCCTCTTTAACGGAGCAGCACATGGTATCATCTGTGAGATGGGGGCTTTCAACAGCTGATGGTAGAAGATGGGGTGCTCCTGGTTAAATCCGGATTAAGCCCAATGCAGATGTAATTTTGCAGAGCAAAATTATTTAAATGACTTGGCGTGGTAGAAAAGGTATATATAGGGGTGTGTTCCCCCAATTTACAGGTAGGTTCACAGCCATTTCTCCCCTGCAAAAGGAGAAAAATGAAAAAGTTTAAATTAAAAAAAAAAAAAAAGGAGAAGTAAATTGTAAGACAATAACTTCAATTAATAACCACAAGGCCATGATAAATTTAGATGTCTGGTATTCTGTCCTTCCAAACAAAGCAGAAGCATTCAAAAATGCTAAATAAAGTGTAATAGACAAATGGGCACTTTAACACTTAACAAAAGTTACCAATGTACTTTACAGATCTCAAGAGGACAATATTCAGGTATGTGATGATTGTATGTATATGATATATTTGTGTAGTGCAATACACATATATAGATATTTCTTGGTTACTTAGATTGATCCCACCCTGGTACCTAGAGAAGAGAGGTTGCAATTTCTGCATTTGATAGACCAAGGTGGAGTGCCTGCAACAGGAAACCCTAGCCGTTATAATGTGGAGTAGGAACCTGTTTGCATTTGTACATATAATTGTGCTGCAGAGTTACGTTGATAACGGCAGACAGCCACCTCTAATGTTATTAATAATTAGAGATGGTCACTGACCCCCGTGTTTTGGTTTTGTATTCTGTTTTGGATCTGGATTACCTTCGTGTTTTGGTTTTGGTTTTGGTTTTGCAAAACTGCCCTTGCGTGTTTTGGTTTTGTTTTTGGTTTTGTTTGGTTTTGTTTTGCTATTGGTCAAAAATAACCTAATTTAGTGCTCCACCAGTTTCTTAGATAAGTGAGGTAATTCTAAAGCGAATAAATTATGAAAAAAACAGTTTAATCCCTGGTAGGCCGTCCTTCATTCGAACACTTGTCTGCAAATTATACAGACAAACCTGGTTGCCTACCTCCTCCATCTTTGATTATTGCAATGTAGCCATCGCCTTTGGGTGTATATTACACCCTACACTTGTAGTTGAATATTAAAAAAACAGCCTGCACAGACTGTGGAACTAGAAAGTAAAATTAAATGGACCACGGTAGTTTGGTGGCTATCTATGCCCCCCCGCCCTCCACTTGTAGTTGAATATAAAAAAAGCAGCCTGCACAGACTGTGGAGCTAGAAAGTAAAATTAAATGGACCATGGTAGTTTGGTGACTACTCGGCTCGGTACTCGGATACCCAAAGTTCGGGTGGGTTCGGTTCTCGGGGAACAGGACCCGCCCATCTCTATTAATAATAGAGGAGAAAACAACTGCAACGCATTCCTGTGCCTCTGCCCACTTGACCAGAGTAAGCCCTTGTAGCACCCCCAAGGGGCTGGCTGGGCTGGGGGGCATCTGCCCCCTGGGACGGTCCCATAGTGAGCTACCTTGGGCTGGGTCACTGGACTTGCTGCCCTTTGTTTCCTTTAAAATGTTCCTGATAGACTCTAGAGTTCCCAGACAATGCTTTGCAAGAAGAAGCTTACCCCCGTCAAGGCAACAGCGACTACCAACTTCACTAATTATGGACATCATCGGATTGAGATAGGAAATACTTCTATATATGCACTTAAAAGTTTTAGTAAAAATAGTTGTTGCCAGATAAAGATTCCTATCATATTTATAGCTACACACATTTGGGAACTGGATATAAGGGATATGCACAGCAATTGGTTCCTGCAGCAAGTCACAGCGGGTTAACATCCAATTACTTTCTATGGCGACAACTGGAACCACTCCTCTTACCTACAATGGTCAACAACTGGATGTTTCCTAAAAATCATAAGCAGCCACAGAACATACAACTGAGGGGCTGAATTACTCAAGGATTGATGCTTATGTTAATTGGTGCACCTCTGCGCTGCCTTTTACAGATCTGAAATATTGAATCTTTAACTGCTATGTATTGAGTTATTGAATTATAAAGAGATTTCTTAACTGTTTAGGAATGCTTCATATTAATGTTTTATTATGTCATATTTTTATGTCATATTAGCATTTGATGTTCTACTGCATAATACTTATTGTACTAGAGTTCCTATGATCTACTATCTACTGAAAGGACCATACTTAGGTCTTACCTCTCTGTGTTGGGGTTGCCGTCACTCTCAGTGAAGAGCAGCAGCAAGGTCTCCAACCATACTGGGGTTTCATCTCTCTCTGTGTTGGGTTTCCGTCTCTCTCTCAGTGAAGAGGAGCAGAGTGGTCTCCAACCATACTGGGGTTTCACCTCTCTCTCTGTGTTGTTGTTGCCATCTCTCTCAGTGAAGAGGAGCAGAGTGGTCTCCAACCATACCAGGGTTTCACCTCTCTCTCTGTGTTGTTGTTGCCATCTCTCTCAGTGAAGAGGAGCAGCGTGGTCTCCAACCATACCAGGGTTTCACCTCTCTCTCTGTGTTGTTGTTGTTGCCATCTCTCTCAGTGAAGAGGAGCAGCGTGGTGTCCAACCATACTGTGATTTCAGCTCTCTTTGTGTTGGGGTTGCCATCTCTCTCAGTGAAGAGGAGCAGAGTGGTCTCCAACCATACTGGGGTTTCACCCCTCTCTGTGTTGGGGTTGTCATCTCTATCTCAGTGAAGAGGCGCGACATGATCTCCAACCATACTGGGATTTCACCTCTCTCTGTGTGTTGGGGTTGCCTTCTCTCTCTCAGTGAAGAGGCGTGGCATGATCTCCAACCATACTGTTGTTTTACCTCTCTATGTGTTGGGGCTGCTGTCTCTCTCAGTGAAGAGGAGCAGAGTGGTCTCCAACCATACTGGTGTTTCAGCTCTCTCTGTGTTGGGGCTGCCGTCTCTCTCAGTGAAGAGGAGCAGAGTGGTCTCCAACCATACTGGGGTTTCAACTCTCTCTGTGTTGGGGTTGTCATCTCTATCTCAGTGAAGTGGCGCGACATGATCTCCAACCATACTGGGATTTCACCTCTCTCTGGGTTGAGGTTGCCGTCTCTTTCAGTGAAGAGGAGCGGAGTGGTTTCCAACCATACTAAGATTTCACCTCTCCCTGTGCTGGGGTTGCCATCTCTATATCTGTGAAGAGGAGCGGAGTGGTCTCCATTCATACTGGGGTTGCACCTCTCTCTGTGTTGGGGTTGCCTTCTCTCTCTCAGTGAAGAGGAGCGGAGTGGTCTCCAACCATACTGGGGTTTCAGCTCTCTCTGTATTGGGGTTGCCATCTCTCTCAGTGAAGAGGTGCTGAGTGGTCTCCAACCATATGGGGGTTGCCCCTCTTTTTGTGTTGGGGTTGTCATCTCTCTAAGTGAAGAATAGCAGATTTGTTGCCAACCTTAAGTACAAGCTATAGTGCATCATATACTTAGAAAAAAAGTGATGTGGCATTTGACAAAAATTAAGGGTTGAACGGTGACCAGGAAAATATTGCTTTGTGTCTTTCTTCGTTCTCATTTCTCTATA
Source organism: Mixophyes australis (assembly GCA_036250195.1). Taxonomy (NCBI): domain Eukaryota; kingdom Metazoa; phylum Chordata; class Amphibia; order Anura; family Limnodynastidae; genus Mixophyes; species Mixophyes australis. The sequence goes on along the minus strand of JAVHZZ010000005.1, from coordinate 16,867,711 downwards.
TCCCTTTCACATTTCGAATCCACCTAAATGAGATCTTATACTAGTCTCTGCTGAATAAAATATCAGATAAGTGTCAATAGCTACCGGTAAGTAAGACTGTAAAAGCTACAACATGTCTTGTGGATATTATACATCTGGTCTACAGTTAATAATTTACGAGAGGCTTGACCATGTGCTCATAGATGCCATCAGTGAGGATAGTGTTGAGGGGCCACAGAACATTTTATCCTGCACGTCATAAATTACCCATGAATTGTAGACATAATGAGGAGCAGGATAAAGCTGAGGTTATTGATTGCAATCTAGACAGCCACAGAAAGCATGCACTACCTATCAATATGCTAATAAACAACATGCTAAAATGCATTAGCAGAAGTGGTAGACTGATGTAAGAAAGTAATTAACTACACACCAATGTTTGGCCAAATATGCAAAACACTCAATGAAACGGCAGTAAAAAGGATGGCTTTAGTGCTATGGTCATGTAGATGTCCAGCAGTGTGAAACGTAGGGTTTGGTGCAGATTTTTAAAACATTCAATATATATGGACTTATATGTAGCATTGCAGATGAGAGATGCTCAAGCAGTCCAGTTCATGAATGATCCATAGTATCGGTCCAATTTCAGTGAATCAAAAAATGTTGCTTAACATGATGCTCTAAGGCAGAATTTCCCAAACCCAGTGCTCAGGGCTCCCCAACAGTGCAGGTTTTCCAGATCACATGTGACATAATTAGGACCACCTGTGGATATGTTACAATGCGTCAGTCAGTAATGAACACACCTGTGTTCCAGCAAGGAGATATGGAAAACCAGGACTGTGGGGGAGCCCTGAGGACTGGGTTTGGGAAACCCTGCTCTAAGGTATTAAAAAATATCATGTTTAGTGTAAGATATTGAAAAATTAGATGGTTGCACTAAATAAATAGACAATTATCCAACAAATTAAAGATGCTGTTTATTATATTAGCTGCAATGACTCTGGCACTCCTGGCGGTAGAAGTATTAAGTGCCGATTCTTTCAACTTGCCAATATTCAGCGAGTTTGCAGTGAAAATTTAAAACGGCAATGGCTTTAAAGGCAAAATAATGCCTTTAAAGCCATTGCCGCTTTAAATTTTCACTGCAAACTCGACGAACAAAGGCAAGTTAAAAGAATCGCCACTTAATACATTTACCCCCTGGTCTTTTTCCTAAAAGAGTAACGACAATATGAAAGCATACAGGAAATCAAACTATAATTGATAATCAAATATGCTTTTACTTAGCGTTACCACTAATAAAGAAACATTACAAATTCTAATTTGGTAGCAGAAAAGATCCCACTGGTCATTTTAGTTTGTCTTTTTTTGTGCATGTTTGTTTGGGGGCTGGAGCGGGGGTGTGGCGGTGGGGGGGAGGGGCACCTTGTGCGCTGTTTTAACCCTTTACTTTAGATATATTTAAATGTTTCTATCATATCACCTCTGCTCCTTCTCTCATTGTCACTGGACATATCTAACTCTTGAAGTCTTTCCTGAGGTTTTGTCATAAAGCCCATTTAACATTTTAGCAACCCTGTCTGCAGGCACTTATGCCTTCCATTGTAGACCCCAAGTAAAATATCACTAATTAATTCATTAAACAAAACAGGACCCGGACTGCTTCCTGAGGTGCTCGACTGGTTACCTAGTCCTTCATCGGAGCTTACCCCATTGGCTACAACACCCTGTCTCCTGTCCTTTAGCCAAAGCTTTATCCAGTCATCGTCAACACAACCAACATCGTCGTTATTGTCGTTGTTTATTTGTATGGCACAAATCCACTGTCTTTGAGTCAAATCTATAAATTAATTTATTGTGGGATACTGCATCATCATTGTTATTGTCATTGATCCACCCTGATCTATCACTTTAGTTAAGTCCAGAAAAATCCATTAGATTTGTTTGACCTGTTCTCCCAGCAGCAAATCCATGCCCTCTTTGATCTTGCAAATTAATAATCATGACACCTCTCATTGACATCACAGTGATTTCCTCTATTAATACTCTATCCTCATCCTTATCTTATCCTGCTGGTCTATAAACTGTCCCATTCATAAAACCTCTTTTTCAACATGTTGTAGAATTACTCAAATAGTACAGGCATTTTAAAGCACACAGCTTTTCCTTAACCTGATGCCATTACTATCATCTTTAGGGGGGGGAGATCGATCTATCATTATGTGAATGCCTCTCCTTACTTTAAATTATTGGCACAATCCTATTGTCAGGGCACTTGTGCTGTTATATGTCAGTGGTAGATGTTAAACCACAAAAAGCTTTTAGACTTAACTGATTTGTTGTAACAAATGATACATACAAATATACATGCAACTCCAGTTTAACCATCACTGGAAGAACCTGCTGAGAGCCATTCTTCCTGTCTGTGCATGCTCAGTAGAGCGATGCAGACGGCTGGAGGCTGCCCCACTTCCTGTCTTTAGTAGACCACTGGGGACACCACTACCAAGATGGGAGATGGAGCATACAGCTCCATATTAACATAAATAACCACTAATGAAATTTATGAAGTCCTTACTAAGAACCTAGGTTCCCCCGATACCAGGATGCAAGCAATACCTTCTAAATAAAGACTTAACCATCCAAGCTCCACTAGCATGACTGATACATCCAACCACTTCCTTCCTCATTACACCATTTCTTTTGCCAAGTGTGAAAGTGACTAATGCGAAGCTTCCTATGTTCCTCAGTCATATGAACAGGAAAAACTTGAGAAGACACTGAGGACACTACATGCTTGTATAGAATGCTCTCTGCACTGTTCCAACATGACTGGTAGAAATATCATTAGTCTCAACAGGTACAACAACAGCTACCTCTCCACCTCGACTTGCCGATTCAACAATCTTTACCATGCGCCTACTATCTTCACCAGTAGCTCCTGGCGGGCACCTCTCTATTTCCTCCTTCACCAAGAGCCAGATCAATACCTCTTAGAAATAGAATTCCCTGAGAGAGGTATTCTATATTCAATGGACTCTTCTTGGAGGACAACCCTAACTCCAGAATCATCGATTGCTTGTTGGTTCATATGACCTTCTTCTTCTACTGAAACCACAACTTCTTTATCACTTGTCTGCTCAACGAGAAGAGAAAATGAAGCATATAAAGGGACAACTGCTGGGTCAAGTCTATGATCCACAGTCCAGATCCTACGTTGGGACAAACTGTTCTTCTCTTAGGTGGCATCTGGGGAAGTGGAGACAATTTAGAGCATGACCGAGACCACTTTACCACCACAGCTCCTTACTCACAATTTTTGGTGAGACACAACTGAACCCAACAGTAGGTGAACCTCACATCTAACTCCTGTTCCCTCATTCGCACGTGCTGGATTTATGAATTACTACTTACTAATTAGATGTAATCTTTGATCCACACCACCATAGGTTATATTATTTACTATTACCATAGATGTTCAGTTTAAAGTTTAGTAATACACAATTCGTGGATGTAGATTAAATGGTTGTACCAACACACCTACACTTTCAAATTTAAATGCATGAGTGGCTTTTTCTTTGCTTTTGTATTAAGTTGCAAAATGTATTTATTAGGTATTAACAATCATCTTGCGTCTTGCTGCACAACCGCATGAGCCATCAACTATGCTATGTACATGAGCCGTAAGATTTGAACCTTGGACGTCTTAGGGCACATGTATGCGTTGACATCAAGATCAATGAGCCAGGAGCTTCCAAACGGACAACCCCAGAGGTAATTTATGGTGTAAATAGTCCTCTACTCAGAGCAAAACCAGCTGGGACCGTCAATGTGCGCAGGTACTCATAGATTTCCATGGGTTTACGGAGCAAGATGATGGCATCGACATCGGTGGAGGAGCGGAAGAAGTGAAGGAGTTGGCTGGGCTTTCCTGGCAGAGTTCGGGTTAGGGGCACCGGTGCAGTAGTAGAAACGAGATTTAATTTTGAGGAGCGAGATCATTGAATCGAGATAAAGGAGTGGAGAGAGCACATTTTTAGGGTTATTCCTAGCCCTCTGGAAGGGCGCAAAACCTCAAAGATGGCAGGAAATGAGTCTCATTCGATACTTTTTATACCTCCTCCTTGAAGCGTACTTCCCGGCATACTCCAACCAATGTAAATAAGAGCTTCGCACACACAAAATCGCCACTTGTTATAAAGACAGTCTCATGAATATTGTAACCCTGAAAATTATGCTTAACCCATCAGTACCTTGGGGTAAAACGGAAAGCTTCATTTAATGAAAGGGGCGCTTTGGTGTGATGTCTAAACTTTTGCACAGTGCGTCTCTGGTGACCTTCTTGCCTCTTCACACCAATCCACACTTAGGGCCTGATTTATCAAGGCACATATTTGCCGAATTAGAGCGTATCGCTCATTCCCAGAACCGGGAGATACGGCAGTAAACGCAACCTTGTCCGCTGCACCAGCACAAAGGACACGTACTACAGCCTACGAATTCTGGGAGCGAACTCGGCGGGGAAGAATCATTTTGCCATAGTGAATATACGGTAGGGTTCTGCCATACTCAAGCGCACACAGCCACGCCCTTATCCAGCTCGGTCCGTCAGGAAGCTACTTGTTTTTCTGCCGTATATCTTGCTCCAGTCCTGATCACTAGTGATGACAGTCTGGTATGCATGCTATAACATGTGTTTGCAATCACAAGCAACCATAAAAATGTATTTTATGCTCAGTAGACATTCTAATAAATGTATATATACTTCCGGATATGCAATATGTACGAATAATTCTGATCGCGGTTTGCGCTCACAATGCGTGTTTTGATGAATGAGGCCCTTACAGTTTTCAGAGGCTTCTCCCAAGAGCGCAAAGTAGCCTTGCACATAGAAGGGGGCCCATTCCTGCGTACTGCTGCAAAATTAACGTGTCTGCGATGCGCATCGAGTGCGTTTCATAAATGACCTCCAGTGGGGCAGTTAAATTTTTATTGTGGATTTCTGGTTATATAAATAAACTTCATGTTTTATTACAGCACATTCTAGTCACAAAGAAACTCAACGAGAAAACTGAATGGAACTGACTTAAAAGCTCCGGCAAGTATCTCAATTGCTTAAAGAGTGATTACATGCCAGCAGCGACCTTGGCTTTCAACGCATTATGCGCCGTTTCGGTCATTGTCAGATGCACTTAATATGAAGTGAGAAAGTTTAAACGACATCAGCTCTTTAGGGAAAAACACATAATCAATCTCTTTTTACAGATATTGTTAGAGAAGACAGAGCCCTGTGATTACATTCAGTTACTTGTCGATCCAAGAATAAAAGTTTGAACCTTATTAAAAAAATCAAAGCACATTGAACTGGGCTTCTTTCTATCAAACCCGGGATGCTATTACTCGAGACGGCTGCAATAAAGTTAATTAGATTTATTTTTCTATAGTGTGTTTACGCACAATGTTGCTATTTAGCTTCTCATATTTTTAAAAGATGCTGCAAAGTCATATAAAATCAAAGCTTTTTCTAGCCAGGGTGACATATCGTCAATGATCTCTTATCGGCAAACAAGGACTTGAAGAATCTGTTAGTTTGCTACTATTTAAGCTGGACGTTGGACTGCCTATAATCTTTTGTTCCTTGAAGTTGACATCATAGGAGACATTTGTAAAACTGGTGCACTGAAAAGGTGATGTAACCCATAGCAACTAGAGATGCTCAGGCTCGGTTCCCTGAGAACCGAACATACCCGAACTTAGCAGATCCGAGTACCTAGCAGAGCCGGCTCGGTACTGTCGCGGCCTCTGAATCGAAAATGAGGCAAAACGTCATTGTTATGTCGTCTCGCGATTTTTGGATTCCTTTTTAAGATCCAACATAACGGTGGGTGGGGAGGGAGGACGGACCCAAGGACAATTCCATCTTGCACCATTTTTCTTTTCTGCCACTGCTGTGTGCCAATGTGTCCTAGATGTGCTAGGAACTGCCGTGTGTTTGTGTCATTGTTCTGTCGCTTACCATCCAGCCAGGTCGCTGCAGTATTTGTCCAAAAGTGTATGAAAATAATATTGTGACTTGTGAGGTGGTCAAAATTGACTGCAAATGACTTGAAATTAGTGTTATTGAGGTTAATAATAATGCATGGGAAAAAAAATAAAAAATATGTGATTTTAGCAAAAAAAATCAGGATCCAAAACTCAAACCAAAACCAAAATACACAAGGGTGGTTTTGCCAAAACCAAAACGAAAACCAAAACACAAAGCTAATCCAGATCCAAAACCAAAGCCAAACCCAGTTCACAGGGGTCAGTGAGCATCTCTAATAGCAACCAATCAGATGATTACTTCCATTGCTTAATGTGAACTAGAAAATTGCCAGCTGGACTAGTAGAATAATGTATATTATATACTTAATATTTGTTAACTGCTATTTGTATAGTGCCAACACATTACCAAGAATATTTTTTAGTCATTTACGTCACTCCCTGCACCAGTGGAGCTTACAGTCTAAACTGTCTACAACACAAACATACCATCATATCTACTAGTATGTTTTTGGAGTGTGGGCCAGCAAAGCTAACCAGTGTGCCATCGTGCTTCTTGTGCTGCATGTATGTAGTAACATTGTTAATAAAGTTTTTAAAAAAATAACGAGAGAATTGAATACAGACAACATCTTGTACGATTTGCTTTATAATAAAATGGTCTTTAACTTCAATGTGCCCACACGCGATTTGCGTCATCACTATGCCACCTGGATCATCGTGCAGCATCAACTAAGCTGAAATGGGATCTGGGAGGGTGGCCTACTCTGCCGGGGGGTACAAGAGGGATCCCCCAAAAATTTGGAAGTCTGTTTGCTAACAAAATCTGCTTGTTTGCTATGGGATACAGTACCCTTTTTCTGTACTTGAAAGGTTTGCAAATTTGTACAGAACTGCATTGTATATATCAGTTTAATAGTGCACATGGGCAGGGCCAGTGACATCACAGCAGCTAAACTGGATGCAGTCCCTGTTTTTGCATATCTTCCTGCAGTTCCAAATTTTAGATGCCAAAATGGACGTGGACTATCAGAAAGAGATGTGACCTCTTATGATATGGGTGTAGGTGTGGCACACTGGAGTCACAGCCTCATTTGTACAGAACTTTTAATAGGTCATGTTCCGAGGTCATCTTTCAACCCTACCTATCGGTTTGGAGAGCAGCTCATTGGCTCATAAAAGGCTCACCTGCTCACAGGGCCTGATCAACCACTAGGCTGACCAGGCTGCAGCCTGGGGCGCTGGGTCCCGGGGGGCGCGATGCTGCGGGTATTTATTTTTTTTTCATTCTCTCTTTTTTTTTTTCTTCATTCATTTTTTTTTTCGGGGTGGGGGAGGGGGGGTCGCCGCGGGGGGGGTGGAGGGCTCGATGATCAAAAGCATTGGTGGTCAGTGGTTAGCAACACATAGCCAATCGCCAGGCTGCCTGTTGCTGTGCGGCAGACAGGAAGCAGGACGTCTTCACTTCCTATCTGCTGATCTGAGGAGAGGAGCGACGCTGGCACAACTACAGGTAAGTGAAGGGGGGAACTGCCCTGCATATCTATAGGGAGGGGGGGGAACTGCCCTGCATATCTATAGGGAGGGGGGGAACTGCCCTGCATATCTATAGGGAGGGGGGGAACTGCCCTGCATATCTATAGGGAGGGGGGAACTGCCCTGCATATCTATAGGGAGGGGGGGGAACTGCCCTGCATATCTATAGGGAGGGGGGGAACTGCCCTGCATATTCTATAGGGAGGGGGGGAACTGCCCTGCATATCTATAGGGAGGGGGGAACTGCCCTGCATATCTATAGGGAGGGGGGGGGGGGAACTGCCCTGCATATCTATAGGGAGGGGGGGGGAACTGCCCTGCATATCTATAGGGAGGGGGGGAACTGCCCTGCATATCTATAGGGAGGGGGGAACTGCCCTGCATATCTATAGGGAGGGGGGGAACTGCCCTGCATATCTAAAGGGAGGGGGGGGAACTGCCCTGCATATCTATAGGGAGGGGGGGAACTGCCCTGCATATCTATAGGGAGGGGGGAACTGCCCTGCATATCTATAGGGAGGGGGGGGGGGGAACTGCCCTGCATATCTATAGGGAGGGGGGGGGAACTGCCCTGCATATCTATAGGGAGGGGGGGGAACTGCCCTGCATATCTATAGGGAGGGGGGAACTGCCCTGCATATCTATAGGGAGGGGGGGGGAACTGCCCTGCATATCTATAGGGAGGGGGGAACTGCCCTGCATATCTATAGGGAGGGGGGGGAACTGCCCTGCATATCTATAGGGAGGGGGGGAACTGCACTGCATATCTATAGGGAGGGGGGGGAACTGCCCTGCATATCTATAGGGAGGGGGGGGGAACTGCCCTGCATATCTATAGGGAGGGGGGGAACTGCCCTGCATATCTATAGGGAGGGGGGGAACTGCCCTGCATATCTATAGAGAGGGGGGGAACTGCCCTGCATATCTATAGAGAGGGGGGAAACTGCCCTGCATATCTAAAGGGGGGGGGAACTGCCCTGCATATCTATAGGGAGGGGGGAACTGCCCTGCATATCTATAGGGAGGGGGGGAACTGCCCTGCATACCTATAGGGAGGGGGGGAACTGCCCTGCATATCTATAGGGAGGGGGGGAACTGCCCTGCATATCTATAGGGAGGGGGGGGAACTGCCCTGCATATCTATAGGGAGGGGGGAACTGCCCTGCATATCTATAGGGAGGGGGGGGAACTGCCCTGCATATCTATAGGGAGGGGGGGGGAACTGCCCTCCATATCTATAGGGAGGGGGGAAACTGCCCTGCATATCTATGGGGAGGGGGGGAACTGCCCTGCATATCTATAGGGAGGGGGGGGGGAACTGCCCTGCATATCTATAGGACGGGGGGGGGGGGGAACTACCCTGCATATCTATAGGGAGGGGGGGCTACCCTGCATATCTATAGGGAGGGGGAGGGGGGACTGCCATGCATATGTATAGGGAGGGAGAGGGGGACTGTCATACAAATCTATAGGGTGGGAGGGGGGGGGGGCTGCCATGAAAATCTATAGGGAGGGAGAGAGGTTGATATGTATGAAGGTGGGCAGAGGAGGGGGGCTGATATATGTGACTGGGGGAGTTTTGATGTGACGGGGGGGTAGCTACAGAGTGGAGGTAAGGAATATAGCTGCAAGGGGGATGGATGCAGGGTGGGAGGTAAAGAAAATGGCTGCAGCAGGGGTTAAGGAAAATGGCTGTGGGGGGGGGTTGTGGTTAAGGAAAATGGCTGCAGGGGGTATTTAAAAAATAGAGCAGCTTTGGGGGCAGAATCTCATGATTGTGTGGTGGTCACATGGGTGGTCTCAGCAATCACTAGAATACTAAATATTAGTGAGATGGGGCTGGTAGAGGTTTGTATTTGATTGACAACAAATATTCAGATATTGCTTATATATGCCTGTCCAATGGGGTACTTTTAGCTGGCCATAATGGAGTGTTTTGTTTTAACTAAAGAGCCTAATCATTCAGGGTTTGCACTATAATACATTTTTGCATTTTCAAAACAGGACGCCAACTTTCCAGAAGCCAGCGAGAGGATAACAAAGTTGCAAGAGAGAAGAGCAAGAACAGGTAAGAGACAATGGCACAATCTGTCTAAATTTGAATGCTGGAGAATACACCTGAACATTCATATTCAGGAGTGTTCCTATACACCTATATATTTGGAGGAGAGGGGGGGGGCGCTGCGGCCGTATTAGCCTAGGGCGGCCAGAACCCTTAATCAGGCCCTGCCTGCTCAGCAACATGGGCACTGCTGTAATCCTAAATATTATTGTTTTGGAATTGTGCGGTGTGTAAAAGAGAAGGAGCACTAAGGCTTGCTAACATTGCTTAAAATTTGCAAACGTCCAAATAACCCATGGAAACCAGTCAACTTTTATTTTATGTTTATTAAAAGTAATTTAAGAAATTGCAATCAGGGCAGCTTTATGTGCACAAGTGCATCTATATCCACTTACTATTCCAATTTGCACCCCCACTTCTCGTTCTTTGTAAACTCTCCTATGAAATCGAATTGAGCCTAGATTTGCGAGTCTGCAGATAAACATGAAACAGCTCCTGGTGAAAATAGAAAAAATGTCACTTCAAAGTCCAAACCTGCTAATACTTTAGAACCGAGCTTTAGAGGTCTGTCTTCATTTATATCTTAAATAAATCATGTGAGTGAGGAGACGTCATGACGTCTTCTTTATGTGTTTGAAGGTCTTCACATAGTGCCTCCCAGGAGTAGGTACATACATCCAACTGAAAGTCTAAGGACAAGACCCAAAATGTAAGTCCTTTTGTGGGTATGAAATGACTGTGCACTCTCTTTTAAAGTGGGGGACATCCCTGTACATGGTCCTTCTCCATGTTTTTGTATCTCCATTAAATAATCTCATCCCATAAAAAAAAAATCTAATTTTAGTATGTGGATAGAAAACTAGGTGCACTCATGTACCTAACCTATACTCTGCTACAAATGAACCTGTTCCATGGAACGCCTCCAATTCTCCATGTGACCGCTTTCATCCTTTTCTCAGCTTGCTACGTTCGTATGCATATTGCCATAGTGTCCTGGTTTACCTTGGTTACTTTCTTGACACCTGGGGGCCAGTTACTGTTGGAAATTTGCCCTCTCCCTAATACTGTTGGGGTTTTATGTGAGCCAGGTTCTCACCTGTCCAGCTTCATACGCCAGTGATAGAGTTTACATGCCAGCTTCCTGGTCCTATACCTTCGTCCCCTTGATTCCTGGCTCCTGACCCTTGGCTCTGCGTTAGGGTGACCTCTGGTTCTTGACTCCTGGTGCTGCATTTCGTGCAGAACCAGGGGCCTATTACAGTCTATTGAGACCTGACGCTCCATTATGGTGGCACCTGGTCCTGCATTACAGTGACTTCTGGCTCCTGACACCTGGTTTTGTATTGCGGTGACCTCTGGCTAGCCGTCCCTGGCTCTGCATTACAGAGACCGCTGGCTCCTGACACATGGTTCTGTATTACAGTGACCTCTGGCTCCTGGCCCCTGGCTCTGCATTACGATGACCTCTGGCCCATGGTCCCTGGCTCTGCATTACGGTGACCTCTGGCTCCTGTCCCCTGACCCTACATTACTGTGACCTCTGGCTTCTGGTCCCTGGCTCTGCATTACAGTGACCTCTGGCTCCTGGCCCCTGACTCTACATTACAGTGACCTCTGGCTTCTGGCCCCTGGCTCTGCATTATGGTGACCTTTGGCTCCTGGCCCCTGGCTCTGCATTAGACTGACCTCTGGCTCATGGCCCCTGGCTCTGCATTAGAGTGACCTCTGGCTCCTGGCCCCTGACTCTACATTACAGTGACCTCTGGCTTCTGGCCCCTGGCTCTGCATTAAAGTGACCTCTGGCTTCTGGCCCCTGACTCTACATTACAGTGACCTCTGGCTTCTGGCCCCTGGCTCTGCATTATGGTGACCTATGGCTCCTGGCCCCTGGCCCTGCAGTATGGTGACTTCTGGATCCTGACCCCTGGCTTTGCATATTGGTTCTGACACACCCCACAGACACCTCTGTCTTGGCCCCAAATCCACGCACATCCCCCAAGTAAAGTAGACGCCTTATTACTGATACATAAACTTGCTTATTGGTTGTCACAGTACAGACTTGCACCTTTGAGCAATGTTAGTAAATAATGCTCAACGACTTTTGTTTGGACTTGTTTGGATCAATGCTGCTGGGTATATTTTTGAACTTCAGTAATATAATGTTCTTTAACTGCCTATTATTCATACAGTAAGTGCCATTACCTCTAACGCCATTAATAATACATGCTAAAAACTTTCCTTTTGTCATAAAGATTGACCTTGTTTAATAATTGAGCACAGGATTATGTGTATGTTCCCTGCAAACATGATGTGTCTCAGTCTGCATCTGTTAATTCGCTGTGTTATGTTTATGTCTGGAGTCGCTGGGTTTTACTGTACCTTCATTTACAAGTCATAGTTTCATGTTGAATTAGAATGATGATGGTTAGGAACAGAGACTTGGAACAAATATTAAAAAACAAAACATGCTCCACGTAGGAGGTATCTATTCCTGCATGTGAAAATGATAAATAGATATTTTACACTTCCTTCAATTAGTTTTTAAATCTTTGCATCGCCAAACTGGGAGCTGTAGCTATGTTAAGATGCTGGTGCTGTTCTTGTGTACTGAAAATGTAAAACAGTATATTACTGTGGAACAGATTTGCACTGATTGTGGGTATTTGCAAATCAGTTTGATTTATTGCTTGAATGTTTTCAGCCTGTTCCTACGCTTCTGGCATTCTTACTACTAACTACTACTTATTACTACTTTACTAGTCTCCTGCCTCTGGCACCTCGCAGATCATTGCTTGCTGCAATGGTTGTGACCTCCTGGCTTGTCTGTTTCTTGCCCTGATTCCTGGCTTGTCTGCTGCTTGCCCTGATTCCTGGCTTGTCTGCTGCTTGCCCTGATTCTTTGCTTGTCTGCTGCTTGCCCTGATTCCTGGCTTGTCTGTTTCTTGCCCTGATTCCTGGCTTGTCTGCTGCTTGCCCTGATTCTTTGCTTGTCTGCTTCTTGCCCTGATTCCTGGCTTGTATGCTGCTTGCCCTGATTCTTTGCTTGACTGCTGCTTGCCCTGATTCCTGGCTTGTCTGCTGCTTGCCCTGATTGAGTGCTTGTCTGTTTCTTGCCCTGATTCTTTGCTTGTCTGCTTCTTGCCCTGATTCTTTGCTTGTCTGCTGCTTGCCCTGATTCTTTGCTTGTCTGCTGCTTGCCCTGATTCTTTACTTGTCTGCTTCTTGCCCTGATTCCTGGCTTGTCTGCTGCTTGCCCTGATTCTTTGCTTGTCTGCTTCTTGCCCTGATTCCTGGCTTGTCTGCTGCTTGCCCTGATTCTTTCCTTGTCTGCTGCTTGCCCTGATTCATTGCTTGTCTGCTGCTTGCCCTGATTCTTTCCTTGTCTGCTGCTTGCCCTGATTCATTGCTTGTCTGCTGCTTGCCCTGATTCTTTGCTTGTCTGCTGCTTGCCCTGATTCTTTGCTTGTCTGCTGCTTGCCCTGATTCTTTCCTTGTCTGCTGCTTGCCCTGATTCTTTCCTTGTCTGCTGCTTGCCCTGATTCATTGCTTGTCTGCTGCTTGCCCTGATTCTTTGCTTGTCTGCTGCTTGCCCTGATTCTTTGCTTGACTGCTGCTTGCCCTGATTCTTTGCTTGTCTGCTTCTTGCCCTGATTCTTTGCTTGTCTGCTGCTTGCCCTGATTCTTTCCTTGTCTGCTGCTTGCCCTGATTCTTTGCTTGTCTGCTTCTTGCCCTCTTTCCTGGCTTGTCTGCTGCTTGCCCTGATTCTTTGCTTGTCTGCTTCTTGCCCTGATTCCTGGCTTGTCTGCTGCTTGCCCTGATTCTTTGCTTGTCTGCTGCTTGCCCTGATTCCTGGCTTGTCTGTTTCTTGCCCTGATTCCTGGCTTGTCTGCTGCTTGCCCTGATTCTTTGCTTGTCTGCTTCTTGCCCTGATTCCTGGCTTGTATGCTGCTTGCCCTGATTCTTTGCTTGACTGCTGCTTGCCCTGATTCCTGGCTTGTCTGCTGCTTGCCCTGATTGAGTGCTTGTCTGTTTCTTGCCCTGATTCTTTGCTTGTCTGCTTCTTGCCCTGATTCTTTGCTTGTCTGCTGCTTGCCCTGATTCTTTGCTTGTCTGCTGCTTGCCCTGATTCTTTACTTGTCTGCTTCTTGCCCTGATTCCTGGCTTGTCTGCTGCTTGCCCTGATTCTTTGCTTGTCTGCTTCTTGCCCTGATTCCTGGCTTGTCTGCTGCTTGCCCTGATTCTTTCCTTGTCTGCTGCTTGCCCTGATTCATTGCTTGTCTGCTGCTTGCCCTGATTCTTTCCTTGTCTGCTGCTTGCCCTGATTCATTGCTTGTCTGCTGCTTGCCCTGATTCTTTGCTTGTCTGCTGCTTGCCCTGATTCTTTGCTTGTCTGCTGCTTGCCCTGATTCTTTCCTTGTCTGCTGCTTGCCCTGATTCTTTCCTTGTCTGCTGCTTGCCCTGATTCATTGCTTGTCTGCTGCTTGCCCTGATTCTTTGCTTGTCTGCTGCTTGCCCTGATTCTTTGCTTGACTGCTGCTTGCCCTGATTCTTTGCTTGTCTGCTTCTTGCCCTGATTCTTTGCTTGTCTGCTGCTTGCCCTGATTCTTTCCTTGTCTGCTGCTTGCCCTGATTCTTTGCTTGTCTGCTTCTTGCCCTCTTTCCTGGCTTGTCTGCTGCTTGCCCTGATTCTTTGCTTGTCTGCTTCTTGCCCTGATTCCTGGCTTGTCTGCTTCTTGCCCTGATTAATGGCTTGTCTGCTGCTTGCCCTGATTCATTGCTTGTCTGCTTCTTGCCATGATTCTTTGCTTGTCTGCTGCTTGCCCTGATTCTTTGCTTGTCTGCTTCTTGCCCTGATTCCTGGCTTGTCTGCTGCTTGCCCTGATTCTTTGCTTGTCTGCTGCTTGCCCTGATTCTTTCCTTGTCTGCTGCTTGCCCTGATTCTTTGCTTGTCTGCTTCTTGCCCTGATTCCTGGCTTGTCTGCTGCTTGCCCTGATTCATTGCTTGTCTGCTTCTTGCCCTGATTCTTTGCTTGTCTGCTGCTTGCCCTGATTCTTTGCTTGTCTGCTTCTTGCCCAGATTCTGTACTTGTCTGGTTTTTGCCCTGATTCATTGCTTGTCTGCTTTTTGCCCTGATTCTTTGCTTGTCTGCTGCTTGCCCTGTTTCTTTGCTTGTTGCAATGCTTGCCCTGAATCCTGGATTGTCTGCTGCTTGCCCTGATTCCTGACATCTTACACTGGCTCTATCTTCTCTCTTGGCAAGGGCAGATCCAGTGGTTAGCAGTCAACATCAACATCATCAACATTTATTTATATAGCGCCAGCAAATTCCGTAGCGCTTTACAATTGGGAACAAACATTAATAAGACAATACTGGGTAATACATACAGAGAGAGAGGTAAGAAAACGCTTACAATCTATGGGACAATAGCAGTCTTGCTTCTCTCCTCATCATTCAGACTTCTGTTCTCACTTTCAGGAGACCACTGTGTATGAATGAGGCGCAGGTGTGTCCCACCTCTGTGCATGGCCATCCAACCAGGTATGTGACACTGGTTATTTATGCAGATTCTCACCCTATGTTTCAATAAATATACAACCCTAGCAGAATTGTTATTTCAGCTGGTGAACATTTAACCATAGTATGTAAATATTTTATACAGATGAAAGGCTATGAGGTTTGGAGCCATGGAGATCTATAATGATGGTGGTGGAGGAGGTGGAGGTTGACCCAAATTTGTCTACACAATAGAAGCAAAATACGGCTATCTATGGTACCAGTACCAGCCCAGAACAGTAATAAGGACTAAATTCAGTACATGCAGTGGGTGTGGCCCACAACAATTCTATTAAAACAAGGGCTGGAAAGAAAAGTTGACCTAGGGGGCAAAAAGTGTAAACCCAGCTTGTGGGTAGATGGATGAATAAACGTGGATAGTTGAAAGGAACTGATTAAACAAGAAGCAAACAAAATGTCATCTCACTAACACGTAGTAAGAGCTACTATTGCACGTTACCAAAGATTGCTGCTTATTGCACAGTGGACTATATGGCAATTTGTTAAATAACAGAGGAGAAATAGTGACATTTGGAGATGCACATTAAGTCCGAACATTTTTGAAGTCCATAATTCACTAGCGAGAAAAATATTTGCAAATGAATAAAATGAAATTACGGAGGCATGGAAGGACGTTATAAGTCACCGGGGAGTTCTGTGACCATATAAAAGTTTTTATACAGATCACAAATTCCTGAGATAACTTTGAATATCTGGAATAATTTAAAGTAGGCAGTTTATTATACTTTATAATACACAGGTTTTCCTAATGAGCACTAATCCGATGATATGAGAACTCAGTGTTACCATTTACAGGAATTTAAACCTATATGATTATTACTATATTTTATAATATATATATGATATAATTATGCTGTGGGGTTTGTTTATTGATAAAGAGCAAAACTCCATCTCTCTGGGTGTAGTTTGATGTATTGCACAGCCCAGAGAATACCGCTACGTGACCTATGATGTAAGCGGTTTGTATGAGCAATTTGCATGAATTGTTCACCCCGGCTTTGTATGTCTATGAAAACTGCACCAGGATCCATATAAAATCCGGATAATGTGGCCGCCCGGAAATGCCACTAAAGGTCACTGCAATCTTTTCATGAAGTAGATGATAGATAATAAATTCTTAGTACAAGAGCAGTGTTACATATTACCCATGCTTTATGCTTTATCACAACTTTATATGCATAATAAACCAGGAATCAAATACGTTTTTGGCAATCTGCCTATTGCTCTGAGGTCCTATATTACCGCTGGTTTGTGGAAAGACATTTACAGTTAGTATAAAAACATCATCAATATGTTAGCAACATTTATGCCAATTAGCGCCTTTTTCCTGAATACAGTTAAACATGTTGTAAGGCTTTTCTAACAAAAGAAAATAAAGTAAAAGCTAATGGGGTAAGTAGTAAAGCACAAGGCTATTTCTGCTAACAAGTCTTTGAAAGTTTGATTTGCGTTAGTAATGGAACTACCGCAATAGCAAAGGGTTCTGGGGCCCTGGGGTCATCGGGCAAAGAGGTGAGAGTGGTCTGGCAGTGCTGCTGTACTGGTCTTCCCAACATGCTTTGTGCAGAGTAGCGCAGCGATGCTCCATTTAGGCTTTCAGTTCCAGGTTGTCATCATCATGCCCACCGGCAAAGTTCCCTCGGGGGCCGGGCTAAGGAAACTTACGACCCTGATGGTAAATCACACCTACTGGGATGTTTGTTAGATACATTAGAACCATTCATGGTTTTATTTTATAAATGTCAGTCATTTGACATTGCTGAGTGATAGCTGAATGCAATTCCACCGGCAGCACTGAATACACGCTCTGACTCTACATATGGACATAAGAATGGCATTGTTGGGCACCATG
Source organism: Mixophyes australis (assembly GCA_036250195.1). Lineage (NCBI taxonomy): Eukaryota > Metazoa > Chordata > Amphibia > Anura > Limnodynastidae > Mixophyes > Mixophyes australis. The sequence continues at coordinate 16,850,660 of JAVHZZ010000005.1, read as the reverse complement.
GTGGCTCAGTGGTTAGCACTTCTGCCTCACAGCATTGGGGTCACGAGTTCGATTCCCGACCATGGCCTTATCTGTGTGGAGTTTGTATGTTCTCCTTGTGTTTGCGTGGGTTTCCTTCAGGTGCTCCGTTTTTCTCCCGCACCTCAAAAACATACTAGTAGGTTAGTTGGATGCTATCAAATTGAGCTTAGTCTCTTTCAGTCTGTGTGTATGTTAGGAAGCTTAGACTGTAAGCTCCAAGGGGGCAGTGACTGATGTGAGTGAGTACTCTGTACAGCGCTGCCATAAAAGGAGTAAATTGTCTCGTAGACAAACCATGTTACAATGCAAGGAGAACAAATGAGTTTATTATTTTGCACATAAGTTAAATACTGTCTGTTTTTTCATGTAGCACACAAATACTTGATAGCTTATTTGTACACTGAAGTGTAAAATTGATCTAGGACATGCCCTATCCCAACTATAAATATTTCCCCACATTTTAAATATACCCCCCCCCCCCTTCCTCCAATGCAACATGGTTTTGCCAGAGTGCAAAGTTAGTACTTTTTTTTTTAGCTTTTCTTTACTTAATGAATCAGGCCAATAGTCAATAGACGAAGCATTAAAAAATGTAAAAAAAGTTTTCTTTTTCATTTTTATTTTTTCAAAGAAATACATTTATTGGATGTTATTAATGTCTACTGTACATACAATGCAATTTTTTACAGTTGCTCCTGATTGAAAACACGTTCTAGCTGCATACAGGACAGTCATCGCAAGTAATCGGAACTTACACCTGACCTGTAGCTGGAGCAAGAGATGCGGCAGAAAAACACAAAGCTTTAATCGGACGCTGCTACGAGCACTAGTCCTTGGCATGCCCTAACTGACTACGTGCATACGCCCAGTCCCCTCACCATGAAATCATAGGCTGTGGTAAGAGTCCTTTGCGCTGGAAGATTGATTGGACGTTGCTGCGTTCACTGGGCTATGATCCGCTTCTCGGCAGTGCAGGTTTTACGCAAAATGCAGCTCGTATCGGCATTTACGTTCGTCGATGATTCAGGCCCTCTGAGCGTATCTTGATGCAGCCACTTATATATGCTGTATACACTTAAATTGACATATCTTAAGAATTATACCACTTTTATGCTGCAGTATAATTATGAACCCGGGATATTGCCGGGGGACAGGCTCCCAGACAGGCAAATTCCCGGGTCGACCGGGTTCACACTGAACCCAGGCAGATCCAGGTCTGACAAACACAAACAGATAAATTGAAAAAAAAAAAAGAATAAAAAAGTCCACTTGATATCTTAGTATTTCCTGCACGCTGACTGTCCCGCAGGTTACATGAAGAAATTATTTCATTCCTATTGGCCAGGGAGAAAATGATGCATTTAACGCGGCAATAGCAGACCCTATGCCTGTATAATGTAATCCAGGTGTAGGGTCCGCTATTGCCTCTTTAAATGCATAATTTTCTCCCTGGCCAATAGGAATGATGTATTTTCTTCATGTAACCTGCCAGACAGTCAGCGTGCAGGTAATACTAAGGTATTAAGAGGACTTTTTTATTCTTTTGCTTTTAAATTCAACTTTTTTTTTTTTAATACATTTTTTTTTTTACTTTTTTACACTAATGGGTGAGACCGGGTCTCACCATTCATAGTGCAGGCTACCCGGGTCGGACCCGGGAATTACCCCACCAAAAACCTCGGGTCTAATTCCCTGGTTAGCCGACCCGGGAATTAGACCTGGAATCAACCATACTGCCGCCGAGCCCCCACAAAACCTGGGTCAAGGCTACAGTATGAAAGGGGTTTTACTTTAGGCAAACTTGGCAGTGTGCCAATAGTTTAGGTCTGTCTTGTATCCAATTCTATGTTGTATATCTACCTACTGACACCTCTATTTGTAACATTTTGGTAAGGCTTTGGCATTTCCTTTGTTCAACATTCTGTACACGTATTAGTCATTCTGAACAACGAAAAATACATTTCTGGTAAACTGGTTGAAGCTATATAAAGGCCATAAGAAAGTTTGTCCCTTTGACATGACACACACGTCGTTTAACCACATAGCCTCGGTGTTAGTGGTGTGTACATTCATCTCTGTCGCTCTTCCCTTTTGCTCTAACACAATTATATGTCCAATTTAAGGAAGACATGATCACTTCAATGCAACATCTGCAGTGTTTGCGATTGTTTTGTGTGCTGCTAATGATCATTCCATGATCCTAGAAACCTTTAAATATATGTTGGCCTATGAATGGCTTTTATAAGGGGATTACATTGCAAATGTGTGTAATGAAAAAACACCCAAACTGGCGTGCTGGTGTAAGCCGCACATTGAGCCTATTTATTAAACTGTATAAAATGAATATTAAAGAAAATCAATATTAAATATCACTATAACACTATTGTACTTGAGAATTATGGGACTGGGCTCCAGGTGAAAAGACCTAATAAGCCACTGTCACCAAGCAGAAAAAGCTTCCCCCCGTTTCAGGAAAGTACCCCACCAACTTCATGTTACCGTTTACCAATGAAGATCATACTCAGTAAAAGTCATTTACCTATTTGTCCTCTATTTTTCCTCTAGGGTACCTGTTTTGACAGATACATGCTTCCAAAATGTCTCATATCAGGTGGAACAGTCTCCACTTGAGAGGACTATACCACTGTCCCAATAGTCAGCGACTCAGCATGTTTGGCCTAAGGCCTGGGCAGGTGAGAGGTCTGTCACCATTCACTGTGTTGGGCGATTACCTCCTATTTCTGCCAGATCCACTTCGCTGTTCATGCCTGCAATACCATGTTTTACCATTGGGCTGTTTTACGGTGCTGTTGTGCAGCCTGCTGTAAAACGTGTTACTCTATGTTTGTTCTTCAGTTTAGTATAAGCATGCAATAGCCCAGCTCTTAGTCTCCATGTTCTGCTTGTATGGATGAGCACATACACAGACACTACACCTCCTGCTCATGTCTCTGGTATGTGTAGCAAATCAAGGGTGTATTAAGGGGAGGAGAGTTGGGGCATGGTCATGCAGTGTGACTATGCCTTCACTGGCATGAACAGAGCCCCCAAAGCAGCTTGCCCAATCTCTATGAGTGGAGCTGGAGTTAGTATGTTCCTTGATAAATGTGGACTAGATGCAGGAATTAATTAAAGGGGCGATCCTGAAGTTATAGTAGGCAGGATCTGTAACTGGACACAGAAAGCCTTATATTGTACACTTCTCAAAATGGCATTGTGCAATGCAGTCAAATAAATGCATCAATGTCAATTTAAATGCAGCCTTCTTCTGAATATTTGATAGATTTTTAAATGATACGTCTAGAATTTAAGCATTTATTATTAGGTAACCAGTTTGGGGTTTCTGCAAACTTACAAACGTACAGGGCCTCACTTAGAACTTGTACTAGCGCACTCGCATGGTCCTCCCAGCGCGCTTCAAAGTCCTCTCCTTCCCTGCACTCCTGGAATATGCCAGCAGAAATTAGAAGTGCACCTTAGCTTGCGGCCAGGTGGAAGGATTTTAAGAGGCACACTATGCAAAAATGTCAATGTCACATCCAAGTCCAACCTCCCATTTCCTTTATTTTAACAAAACTTTTCAGTTTTTTTATCCTAAAAAAACTGCTCAGTTTAGTCTCATATATAGCCTGGCTGAAAAAAAACCATGAGAATCGAGGGACATTGGTACTGTCATTATTACATCCATTATTTTTGTGTGTTTTAAACTTTTTTTCTTACAGTACGGCTGGAAATGAGCTTCTACGCCAACGTGCAACTGGAAGGCACATGATGAATCCTACTAGAAGTGTAGGACAAGACCTGATCTCCGTCAACTCAGATTTCAAGTCCTTTTGTGGAGCAGAAATGAGCTGAGCTTCCTCCACAGAGCAAGTAACACCCCTAAAAACGCTCCTTCTCTTCCCACTTTATCTCATAATATTATATTAAAATTCTCGCTGTGCAAAATGAAGTCTTGTTTCTGTACTGAGGCTCATACTCTGTAATTAGCAAACAACGCCCTCAGGCCACCCAACAACTCCCATTGGCTAGGGCAAGCTTATAGTCTTCCACAACTGTCGCCATTTTTCTCCACATGCCAAATAACCTTTGGTGGAAATCTAGGCGCACCTGGGCAGATCGAGGTGCATAGCGCCTCCCACACAGGATTTCGACATTGCGCCCCCAGTCCGTACCGCGCTTTGTAAATGACCAACGCAGACTGAAGTCCTCCGTGTTATTCCCAATTGCGTTCACTTGTTAGCTGATTAACAAGCTCCACCAATGATTTGAGAACCCATAAATGGATTTCTTGCTTCAGCACAAGAACAGCTAAAAATGTATTCTAGACTTAACAAGCTTCCCGAAATATATTATACTGACACAAAAATGTGTGGTCTTATCGGATGGTTGCCTTGAGCCCCATGAATCTATGCGGTGTAGTTGGCAGGATGGGGAATAGGGACTTTTCCTGGCAGGATGCAGAATATCAGCGATCTGTGCGAGCTATTATATAATTCAATAAAGCAGTAATAATGTATTATTATCCTGCACAGTGTGCAGACAGGAGGCATGTGGAGCGGGGAATACAAGTGGAGCAGAGCTGTATAATGCTATCAGTAATCTAAGGTAGTAAGAGGAAATGATATTACGATGTTACTATGCATTTTTGTAGCGTTACCCAAAGTGTGGCTTTCAATGAAAGGGTTAATGGTTTGCAGGAATGCCATTATTTCTGCTGTGTGCCGGGTAACTTGTTGCCAGGCAACAACAATTCCGAAGATGCGAAAAATGTAAATAGTGTCCGCAATAGGTATTCAGTCAAACTTGTAAGCATATAAGCTACAGGGAGAAGGGGAAGGAGTTAAGAAGTAATCTGGAATCGTAACCTGAATGTAAGAAAATGAACGTTATTTTTTTTTTTCCATATAGAGGTGTGTTTAACCCTCCTATCTTCTCTCATCGGTTGCACTGGCAATTAAAACACTACTATGTGCTGCCGGGGGACCCTGTTGCTTCCACTATATAACTCTCAGTCTGGGGCTTCCTGTTGCCTCCAGTCCCCTCCTCACATCATGTCACTGCCCCTGTCACATACAGCCCTGTCCTCACTAACACATCACTCATCTCCTGATATACTCTGTGCTGCTGGGGGACCCTGCTCCTTCCACTGCATAACTCTCAGTCTGTGGCTTCCTGCTGCCTCCATTCCCCTCCTCACATCATGTCACTGCCCCTGTCACATGCAGCCCTGTCCTCACTAACACATCACTCATCTCCTGATATACTCTGTGCTGCTGGGGAACCCTGCTTCTTCCACTATATAACTCTCAGTCTGTGGCTTCCTGCTGCCTCCATTCCCCTCCTAACATCATGTCACTGCCCCTGTCACATGCAGCCCTGTCCTCACTAACATGCCACTAATCTCCTGATATACTTTGTGCTGCTGGTGGACCCTGCTCCTTCCACTATATAACTCTCAGTCTGTGGCTTCCTGCTGCCTCCATTCCCCTTGTCACATCATGTCACTGCCCCTGTCACATACAGCCCTGTCCTCACTAACACATCACTGATCTCCTGATATACTCTGTGCTGCTGGGGGACCCTGCTCCTTCCACTGCATAACTCTCAGTCTGTGGCTTTCTGCTGCCTCCATTCCCCTCCTCACATCATGTCACTGCCCCTGTCACATGCAGCCCTGTCCTCACTAACACATGACTCATCTCCTGATATACTCTGTGCTGCTGGGGAACCCTGCTTCTTCCACTATATAACTCTCAGTCTGTGGCTTTCTGCTGCCTCCATTCCCCTCCTCACATCATGTCACTGCCCCTGTCACATGCAGCCCTGTCCTCACTAACACATGACTCATCTCCTGATATACTCTGTACTGCTGGGGGCCCTGCTGCTTCCACTATATAACCATCTTGGGCCCATCTCAGAGGGAAAGTATGCAGTCCTGGGTCTCCCTTTCCCATCTGAAACTAAGATTATTGACCCCTGGTTTAAGCTTTCAGAAATCTCAGATTAAAGAGACCCTGCCAGGCTGTAGTGAAGGTAAGTGTGAAGACTCATTGGCACAATCATGCCCGTGAGGTTGGCGATATAAGGGCCCTTCCTTTTATTAGAAGAGCCTAAAGACAGCTCCCCTGTGCACTTGGTATGTTCCATGTGGAACAGTTTTATGCCTTAGGGCGGTAAGGGAACAAAATCCGTAGGGGGGGACGACAGAAAAGATGATGGGAGGAAGAGGAGCAGATAAGAGGCAAAGGGAAGATTTTGGATACACCCATAAAGGCATCCGGTGCTTGTAAGATTTGTGATTTTGTTGATACTCTTTAAAAAAATTTCTGCAAAGCAAGATGCCAGGACCCTTTAAATTGCCAAACAGAAATGCAGGAAGCCACTCTTTTTAAAGATCAACCCATGATCATGTGATCTCAATAGATTATATTTAAGTATAGAGATGTAGCATTGAGTATGATGATTTCTAAACAATCAAAGTTCACGTTACTTTCAGTGATGCGTCTCATATGTCATGAAGCCTATGCATTGCTTACTGTACTATAGGAACGCGTCTTTATTATACAGTTTAGCATTCATTACTCACTGTTTTTATTTTATTTTTATTTTTTTATTTCGATCTGTTTTACAATACATGGGCAGTTATGACTTAAATATACACTGATGGCTGCCAGAAGATCACACTCTCTGCTGCACGGAGACAGCAAAATTCCATTTATCACAGTCATTTGTTAAACATTTTCATGCTGGGCAAATCACACAAAGAAAGATGCTTAATCTTTGCCGACTGGCAGAACTTCAGTCCAAACTCACCCTGCCAGCTTCATGATAGGAAATGACTAATGAGGTCAATTACTACTGTGCAAACAACAGGTTTCACTGTGATTCCATGTTTCCATTCTGTTTGCCTTTCCTTTGACTTGTTGTAAGTAGGTGCTACTTATTTCTGTGCCAACTATGAAAAGAATCAACCACCATGAAGTGTAAGGTTTCAATTCTTATTAGTTGCATTTTTATGCAGCGAATGTCCCTTGCACACAGTTATCACACACTCGCCTACGCTGTCCCCCTCTGGGAGATCCTGGGAGAGGGGTGTGGCGAGAGGGTGGAAGGGGGCGGGGCATGGTGACTTGCATCATTTTGGCTCCGCCCCTGCAACAAAATCTGCATTTTTGTTGCAGGGAGTGGAGACAAAATGACGCAATTTACCGTGTCGGGAACAGGATGCGGGAGAATCGTCTACTCTTCCGGGAGTCATACTCAGAATTCGGGAGTCTCCCGGACATTCCGGGGGGTAGACCAGAATGAGATATCATGAAGCTACTGAAATGAAATGAGCTGGACCTTTCAGAGAGGATCAGACATTATAATTAAAAAATATAAAGGCTAATTGAAAATATTCTGCTTGTGTGGCTTTTTGCTTTGTAAGTAAAACTGGATCCGTTGCCGCATTATGATTACAAGATTTAGATATGTTTGAAATGGTTTCAAAGCTGTTCTTGAACTGGCTTTTAAACTTGACTCTTTAGATTCTCAAACTGTACAGAGAATTTGAGCTAAATTCAAGCAAGGCAAACTGCTTTGACCATATCTGCGCTTGTTCTACCTTAAATAGCTGCATTGTAGGATATTTTTTTGCTTTGTTTTTGAAGTTAAAACACCCAAACCTGGTGTGATTGGTTCATCTATGACAGCCTATCTCCCCAAAGGGATTCTTCCCTAGGCCTTTCAGACCTTCTGCTGTAGTCATTTGAGTGCTCTTGTTACCCATGTGGCGGGTACACGGCGTCATGGATCCTAGTCTTGCCTTTAATTCCCTTCCCTGGATCTTCCCTATTCTACCCCTACCCACAACACATTCTCTGTTAAGTTTAATTCCTGTAGATTTTATCAGTGCCGTTTGCATGCACTAGCTTTACATTCACCTTGTTTTGTACTGTTGTGTATTTCTGTGTCTTGTTTACTTTTTGCCCACTTTGTGGCTAGTTTACCTGCTTGTACAATTGCTATCATTTTGTATACTGGCTACTGTTGTTACATTGCATTTGAAAAGAAAAAGAAAAGAAAAAAGTTAAACATACTAGGTTATTTCAGCTTGAAATGTCAGAATTGGCAACATTTTATCATCTATTTTAATGGCTTTTATCTGCAAACTGAGATTATAAACTGTGAAATTGAGTCATAGTTAAAATTTTTTTTACATTGTTTGGACCAAATGTTTGAAGTCATCGAACCAGACCCATTCGATCCAATTTCAAACTGGCTCGGAGCATCTCTACTCAATAAATGTAGCATCTTTACTAAAGACCAGAAAAATAATCATTACAATGGAAAGCTCTCTCTTGTAGCAATGGTTAAAAGTTTAGTCAGTGGTATTAGTCAAGCCCTTGCCCCAAAAGTATTTCCCTGTATATGTACCAATATCCGCTCCTGACCACATTTGGGTTGGAAGGAAAAGTCCGCCCCTATCAGAAAGGGTTTGATGCCCAAGAGGTGCAGAAAAATGTTAATTGGATGCCTTTTGTCAATCAGCACTTTTTAAAGCTGCATATAATTGATTGTTGCGGCACAAAACACATTTGTGTTAAAAATGTATCTTATAACCCAACAATTCCTCCAGATGCACATAAAACAGCATTTGTTGCTGTTGTATAATAGATTTTGTGCAACAAACACTTTTTGGGGATGTGAAAGATCACTTGTGTTACAAAATCTATTTTTTCCTGCTACAAAGTACATTTTGTACGACAAATGCAATCAACGAGCTTCAAAAACGACAGTATTTTGTGCCATATATAATCAACTGTGTCTTGTATCGACAGATCATTGAAAAATTGATTTTGTGTTGCTGAAATAATTGTGTGCCACAAAATCAATTTTGTGTCACATAATAATGTTTATATACAAAAGTGATTTTGTACAAGAAAACACAAATTCAAAGCATAGCTTGAGCTCATTTGGAGAATTAACTAGTCTGTCCGTTCTGCACTATCCACAACTAGTTTTTATTGCCAATTATTATAGATGATTATATTACACCAAATATAACTGTAATAAATAAAAGACAAGCCAGTTAAAATATTTTATTGGATGCAGGCCCGGATTCATTTAGGTTCATTTAGGTACTTTAAATGCAATAATTACAGGGCTCTTTTTTCGTATGTATTCCTATCACTATAAAAAAAACTATTCTCATTGATTATCACTGCTAGTGTACTGTTTATTAATCTTCTTTTGTACAGGTTACACATGGTGAAAATCAAGCCCCGGATGCATGGAAGAATCTTTTGAAAAATGTTGATTCGGCACCTGTCAAACGTTTTTTTGGTTGGTTTAAAGACTACTTTTTATTACACAATTAATTTAGAGTTATAACTTTTTGTAGTGTTACATATATTTGACACAAGTGATTTGAGTTTTGAGTTAAAACACAATGCTTTATTAACTTGACAAAACTGATTTTGTGGCTACATAATTGATTTTTGATGTACAGAAGCAACCTTTTCCCTTTTTGTATTCGTTTTTGCTTCACAAAATTTGTGTTGACAAATTTCTTTTATGTTTAGTTGTGGCCCAATTTCAAATTCTGCATGCCAAATTATCAAATGAGTGGACAAACTGTGTTACCTGCTACGACACATTTATATAATGGATTTTGTGGACAAAACGTAGTGTCGACAGGCAACATCTCATTGAAATTTAACCCCCCCCCCCCCCCCCCCGGCATATCTCTAACGGCTAATGGCCATCCAGGGCAGGAGAACTTTTAAATTCAGTGCTTCAGACATATAGAAGATTCTCGAAAGTTGAAAGCTCTGAACAACGAAAGGGTTAAATAAATAAGTAAATAAGTTCAGCCTGGTTCCTATTGCAAATTTACTCAAATCTACACATTGTGGGCCTGAGTCATTAAGGAGAGTAAAGCATAAAAATGGAGTAACTTTGCACCTTAGGAAAACCATGTTGCATTGGAGGGGGAGGTAAATTTAAAAAGTGGGGACAGATTTATAGTTGGGGTAGAGCATGTCCTAGATCAGTTTTAAATTTCAGTGTAAAAATAAAGCTATTGGGCCTGAGTCATTAAGGAGAGTAAAGCATAAAAAAGGAGTAACTTTGCACCTTGGCAAAACCATGTTGCATTGGAGGGGGAGGTAAATTTAAAAAGTGGGGGCAAATTTATAGTTGGCATGTCCTAGATAAACTTTACATTTCAGTGTAAAAAATAAAGCTATCAAGTATTGGTGTGCTATATGTAAAGATAGCCAATATTTAACTTATGTGCAAAATAAGAAACTCATTTGCACCCCTTGCATTGTAACATGGTTTGTCCCGGAGAACATTTACTCCTTTTTTTTTTGCATTGCTCTCCTTAATGACTCAGGCCAAGGGTGACTATGATATTCTGACTTGGTCACATCAGCCTCTTAGTATTGTTCCTCCTCTTTATATAATTAGTTGTCACTGTCACCTGGCAATAATTGCACCATTATCTCCCCTCTGTGTGTGTGTGGCTCAGGTTTACGTTTGGCCGCCCTTCCCACGTCCTTCACGCCTGGTCCTCCTTAGGTTTCCTCAGCTCCCTCTCATTGATTCTTGATGCCTGTTTTGCTGACTCACTGCCGATGACGTATTTCTTGCTGACTAATGTCTTGTAAAATATTATCCGTTGTGCATTTCAGCGTGAGAGATTCAATTTGGAGAGATGTCACATACTATACCTGGGAGATCAGAACAAGGGCAAAGCAAAGGTCTTTAGAAAGGTGACGCACACAGAAAAAAATGAAAAACACAATCAAGAATAAAATAAAGGAACAGAATTAGTTACTATAATAGCATTCATGTCGTTATATACTTTAGCTATGCATTTAACAAGAGAGTCTGATGTAGGATGGTAGGCATCAAAATTGTAATTCCTTTAGATACTCCTCTACCTGTTGTAATTGTATGTACTACCCATTATTTCACAGTGCTATATAGATAATATACAACACAGTACAGTAGTAATAATAATAGTAATATTAATAATATTAACAAGGTGCGGCATCTAATTATTTACTCAATAAATGGAATTTGAAATCTATCTAGAGATGGGAGAATCGAGTCAGCCGATGCTGAAGTTGGGCGAATTCCAGAATTTTTTTGGATTTGCAGAAAAGTTTGTGCCCCCTGGACCCCCAGGCCAATCCCAATGCATTAACTGTAAAGGAGCGTTTCAGGAAGGATTACCCAATGTCACATTTCTGTAGCCCTATAAACGGAGCTCACAGCCCCTTCTCATAGTTATTCTTCCTGGATTGTTTTAGGGAAGACGTGGATGTGGATGCTGCTATATTTGTGATTGTGACTTGTGTTGCGCCGTCTGACTGTACTAATATCCAGTGTCACATCTGTTCTCTACATAGTTGGTACATTTACAATACTGGCTCACAATCTATTGGAATCCAGTAGGTTTGTGTAGAGGTTTATCTTCACTGCTTTTTAATTTCATTCAGTACTTTCATAAATCCAAAAACCCATAATTTCTCTACTTGTTATGACCCATATAGATAGCACAGTGGCTCAGTGGTTAGCACTTCTGCCTTACAGCACTGGGGTCATGAGTTCAATTCCCGACCATGGCCTTATCTGTGAGGAGTTTGTATGTTCTCCCCGTGTTTGCGTGGGTTTCCTCCGGGTGCTCCGGTTTCCTCCCACACTCCAAAAAACATGTTGGTAGGTTAATTGGCTGCTGACAAATTGACCCTAGTCTGTGTGTGTGTGTGTATGTTAGGGAATTTAGACTGTAAGCCCCAATGGGGCAGGGACTGATGTGAGTGAGTTCTCTGTACAGCGCTGCGGAATCAGTGGCGCTATATAAATAAATGGTGATGATGATATAGATGTTTAACTATCCGGGGAATTGCTTTCTGTCACAACTAGTGTATCTGTTGCAATTCTATTATCTGCACATACCATGAACAGTAGTCAGTCTGCCCATACCTTTTAATTGAAGGGCTATTTATTGTCTTAGGAAGCCCCAATATCAAGTTTATTGTATTGTCTAACAATTACTTTAAGGAGAAAATCCCTCACGTACCCCACAATCCCCTTTAAAGAAAAAAAATGTGGAAAAACTTACTTAAGCCAAAGTGATGGTTTTGCACATAGTATCCGAACACATGGGGAGGCAGGGGTAGGAAGGGGGGGGGGGACTGAGGCAGGGTTGGGGGGCTCAGGCAGAATTGGGGGGCTCAGGCAGGATTGGGGGGCTCAGGCAGGATTGGGGGGCATGTCCTAGCTCAACTCAATATTGCTATGTGAAATAAAGCTGTTCAGTATTTGTGTACACCATGCAGTAGCAGACAGTTTTGTTCCCCCTATGTCAGGTCCTAGCAATGGTCAATCTGAAATGACAATGAACAGCATTTACAGTTTTACTAGGAGATGATGAGACAGTATTTCTGTGTTGTGAGTCATGCTCAGTGACGATGCTGGATACTAAATATCGATGTTAATAACACTGACACTACTTACCCCGGCATCCTGATGACAAAGCTGTGATTCCCAACATCTTTATATTACCGACTGTTGAAAAAGCTGACGTTCAACTATTTCCACGGATCCACAAAATGACATCAGTTTTAAAAGCGACACTATTATTAAGGGGGCAATGCAAGTACGCTCAGACAGGACAATGCTTTATAGTAATCCTTCTACATAGTCCTGCAGGCATTGCCCCCTTAACACCACCAATAACAGTGTTGCGTTTAGAATTGACGTCATTCTGTGTACCGGACTGTGGATCTGTGGAAATAGTTGTAAGTCAGCTTTATCAACAGTTGGTAATATGAAGATGTTGGGAATCACAGTTTAGTTTTCAGGATGTTGGAGTAAGTAGTGTCAGTGATATTAACATCGATATTTAGTACCCAACATCATGCAAGTTAAGCACAGTAGGTGCATGAAGATGCAAGTCAAACACACCCCATATTGATGCATCCGATTTTACTTTAGATGTATCTTTAAAGCTGGGTACACACTACAGAGTTTTCCACCAACTTTTTATGCCGATCGATTTTACATCCGATCGATGGTCCGATCGCTCGGTCCATGGACTGCATACACACTAGCCTTGTTTTAGACGATAAAGGGAAGAGCGGCCGTCCTGTTAGCGACTTTTACAGCCATGTTGTCGTGAGCAATGATTGTAATTTCGTACACACTGAAGCAACATCGGTCGGAAACTTATACACACTACACAACGGAAACGAGATTGGAACGAAAATATTTAACGGTACGACCAACCAAATGAGGCAACAATCGTCCATTTGGGCAGACTTTTGACCATCGTGTCACTACACTGACCCGACTTTTGAACGAGCGGTCGTATGTTGGCTGGTTGAGCCAATTATTGGACAAAAACCCTGTAGTGTGTACCCAGCTTAAGATATGCTTTTTAGCAGAAAGACCTATGTATTTCCCATTGGCCAAGCAGATAAACAAATAAATTAATTAATGTAAATTTAATATTTTTTTTCAACTTCTTTTTTTTTAATACAGCAAGGTCTGCTGCATCACGAGAAAGCCCCGGAAAAAGATATGTCTTCTAGAGACCTATCTGCGAGTGCTTTCAACTTAGCATAGCATGTGTGACTGGGTCACTTATAAATAACTTATGGTATAAATTTATTTAAAGGAATTAGCGCAGGACGCTTATTTATTAGAATTGCAAATGCACTTATTTTTTGTTATTGTGTATATTTTGGTAAGGGAAATCTTTATTTCTGAGACCAGGGAAGAAACTCGTTTGTTTTAACCTTGCTAGAGGAAATGCATTATTTCTGATGTATATATCTGATGCAATAAGCCTTTTGTTTAGGAAGTATTTTGTGGATCTTGGTGTAAGGAAATGCCTTGTTTGGGGTTTTGCAACTTTTCTTGGGGAATTCTTGTTTTTTGAGGAATTGTGTATTCTGCAACAGTTGGTAGAAGGCACCCATGCTAATCTCATGTTAATAAGACATTTTGATGTGAGTGTCCAATACCCCTTAAGGAAAAGGACGGGGTAATTAGACTTGCGGTCACATGTCCACTGTGTCCAAAATAAGAAGCAGGAAATCACAGCAAGGTTTTAGGATATCACATATAAGCGTAAATATTGTTAGCTTTGCATTGCATGTAAATCCATGTTTGGGTAAGCAAATTGCATCCTGATTCTAAAAATAGCCTGTGAGGCTGTGTCTAAAACTGTATAAAAAGAGAGCCCTTGTACACTGAAATGTATCATTCTGATGTTCCATCTGACCTGACCACTGATACCTTTAATCAGTGGAACTGTCCTTGTCAGGACACTTGAGCGATATAATCATCACTCTGCTTCAAGACCCTGCTCAACAACTTCATCAATATTGCTGTAATCCTGTGACCTACAGATTAGACCCTAAATCTAATCTGTCCTCCGCCTGTTCTGAAGTTTGGACCCAGCTCCTAGTACCACCGCTCTGCCCACTACCCAGCAGCTCTGGCCAGTGTGATAGGCAGCATGTAAAGAGCAAGAAGCCGACTTTACATTGCTAGGCTCACCCACTAACTTCTCCGCTCCACCTCTCTAAGCGCAGAGAGGGGCAGGGGGAAGACCCATCTTAGTCGGAGTGCAAACTGAGATGGATCTTTGGCCAATAGGGCTTTTGGACTTGCGTCTGACTCTACAAAAGGCCGATTATTGTCAATCGTCAAGTGTTTCCCTGTGGAATAAAACAAATGAGAACTAAACGATCACTGTATGTACAAGATGTGATAACGAAATTAGCACAGAGTATCAGTTTGAAGGGAGATATGTAAAAAAGATTAGACTCAGTATCTCAATTCTCCAAATTGCATAATTACTTCATCTTTTCCAGCTCTCCGTCTGGTTTTTTGTTGATATAGAACCCTCAGCTCAGACACAATAACATTTAGTTACTAAAATTGCTTTTAGGTGCCGATGTGCACTAAATTATATCAAACTATTGAACTCAGAGACCAAAGTCCACAGGAAAACTCTGTGTCAGGAACAACAGATATTCTGTTTATTATCACACAATAATTCAATAATTTTGCTTTAAATTCAGCATTGATGAACATTCTTTTATTACCTGCCTGTGTTTCATTTATGTAAGAGATCATTCTGTGAGCGGGAAACAATGTTTCTTGTTTGAATGTCTTCACTTTAGAGATGTGTGTAATCTCACAATTCGTAGAATGACAATGGTCAGTTCGTTCTGCTTTGTTACACAGTTGGGGTACATTTTTGCAGTAAAATGTGAAATGAGGCAAATATTTTCCACGACAGTTTGGCAATTTGTACATATCAATACTTCCCATGAATAGTAGTATTCATACAGAGTGTATCCTTAAAAGTAATAGTGCTTAGACTAAAACTAATTTAACACAACAGGTCTTGTGTGCTAAAACACATCAACCAATGAGAAGTGAGCTTTTATCAGCCTAGTGCAAGTTAGAATCGGCTGCTATGGTCCAGTGCAAATGTTCCAACATTAAATGAGATCTAATGTCTTAGCACAATGGGCAAAGAGCTCAATGTCTCTTGTGACGTTTTGCAGGTGTGACCTATTATAAGTAAAATTAACAAATATATCCCTTTTTTATATCCTATCTAAACATTTGACGATCTGATACAGTACTATCTGCAATAAGTGGGGTAAGATGAATTACTGATTTAGCTAGAAAAGAGAATGTCATTTTAAACAATTTCTATTGTTTAAAAAAATCAGATAAGAGGAATGACCTAAGCACTAGTTCATCTAATTTGCAAGGAAACTATATTAAATTATGTTGTGATTGGGACACTAGTTCATGCATGCCAACTTTCAAAACTTCCCCCCAGAAGATCCCAGGGGAGAAGTCATGTGACAGGGAATAGGAGGGGGCGTGGTCGCATCACAATAGCCCCTCCCATACTAGGTTTGCCTACTCTTCCGGGAGTCCGGGAGGACTCCCCAAAATTCGAAAGCCTCCTGGGAATTCTGGGAGAGTAGGCAAATATGTACTAGCCTCACTGCCTCACTGCTTCCACCCTCACTATCAAGTTGGCAACTAGGAAGTGATGTAAAGCTCAACAATACACAGTCCACATATTGCAGGGGTTCACTCCTTAGCCACTCCGTCAGTCTCTCTCTTCCAGGACAGGGCAACCTCCTGTCCTCCTTGCCTGCCTCCTGCAGGTCTGTCCTGGGGCCTTCCCCTGAGGCTCTATCCTCTGCTCCTCTCTGAGCTGTCTGAACTCCTCCTGACTCTATCAGGGAACACAATGGCCTTACTTGGTCCTCTCTCTCCTGCCTCCTGCAGGTCTGTCCTGGGGCCTTCCCCTGAGGATCTATCCTCAGCTCCTCTCTGAGCTGTCTGAACCCCTCCTGACTCTATCAGGGAACCCACTGGCCTCACTTGGTCCTCTCTGTCCTGCCTCTTGCAGGTCTGTTCTGGGGCCTTCCCCTGAGGATCTATCCTCAGCTCCTCTCTGAGCTGTCTGAACCCCTCCTGTCTCTATCAGTGAACCCACTGGCCTCACTTGGTCCTATCTTTCCTATCTCCTGCAGGTCTGTTCTGGGGCCTTCCCCTGAGGATCTACCCTCAGCTCCTCTCTGAGCTGTCTGAACCCCTCCTGTCTCTATCAGGGAACCCACTGGCCTCACTTGGTCCTCTCTTTCCTGCCTCCTGCAGGTCTGTCCTGAGGCCCTCCCCTGAGGATCTATCCTCAGCTCCTCTCTGAGCTGTCTGAACCCCTCCTGTCTCTATCAGGGAACACACTGGCCTCACTTGGTCCTCTCTCTCCTGCCTCCCACAGGTCTGTCCTGAGGCCCTCCACTGAGGATCTATCCTCAGCTCCTCTCTGAGCTGTCTGATCTCCTCCTGTCTCTATCAGGGAACACACTGGCCTCACTTGGTCCTCTCTCTCCTGCCTCCTGCAGGTCTGTCCTGAGGCCCTCCCCTGAGGATCTATCCTCTGCTCCTCTCTGAGCTGTCTGAACTCCTCCTGCCTCTATCAGGGAAAGCACTGGCCTCACTTGGTCCTCTCTTTCCTGCCTCCTGCAGGTCTGTCCTGAGGCCCTCCCCTGAGGATCTATCCTCAGCTCCTCTCTGAGCTGTCTGAACCCCTCCTGTCTCTATCAGGGAACACACTGGCCTCACTTGGTCCTCTCTTTCCTGCCTCCTGCAGGTCTGTCCTGGGCTGCAGGTAGGTGTGGTCATTTTTAATGCTGTATGAGTTGATCCTGCTTTCCAAGGCCAAGTAGTGCAACTTAGGCTGTTATCACCACAGTGTATGTCTGACTAGACTGTGAGGTGCCTGCCAGAGATTACAATATGACTGCCACGGAAACAGGTGATTTTTTTAAAATATTTACTTTTATTATTGTTATTATTATTAATAACTCTTTTATCCCCTTTCATTCACATGCATAATTAGGACCTATGTATTTCCAGTTTCCTGATTTTAAACTGCAATTCCAAAATGATTATACAATGGCAATATTTTATTAAGAATAGTTTTGTTCTATCAAAGTTCTCTGTCTGATTATTAAGGAGATGCGACCTAGCTATATCTCAGACTGTATATTGAATTATTCAGGCAGCTATCTCAACTCCCCCATCAATGCAAGCAGGACCCCCCTGACCGTGAATGATTACTCTCGCCCAACAATTCCTCGGCTCTTTCCTCATGGAGGTCATCACTGACATTGGTTGTGCTTTTTGTTGCTGAAGTCCATTGAAGGAAAAACAAACAGTACAGCCATTATCAGCACTAGTTACTGGTCATAGGTGTGATCTCTTCAATGTATACTAGTGACCAGGCAGGGTTCTGCATTGTATACTAGTCACCAGGCAGGGTTCTGCATTGTATACTAGTCACCAGGCAGGGTCCTGCATTGTATACTAGTCACCAGGCAGGGTTCTGCATTGTATACTAGTCACCAGGCAGGGTCCTGCATTGTATACTAGTCACCAGGCAGGGTTCTGCATTGTATACTAGTCACCAGGCAGGGTTCTGCATTGTATACTAGTCACCAGGCAGGGTTCTGCATTGTATACTAGTCACCAGGCAGGGTCCTGCATTGTATACTAGTCACCAGGCAGGGTTCTGCATTGTATACTAGTCACCAGGCAGGGTTCTGCATTGTATACTAGTCACCAGGCAGGGTTCTGCATTGTATACTAGTCACCAGGCAGGGTTCTGCATTGTATACTAGTCACCAGGCAGGTTTCGCAGGGTTCTGCATTGTATATTAGTCACTAGGCAGGGCCCTGCATTGTATATTAGTCACTAGGCAGGGTTCTGCATTGTATACTAGTCACCAGGCAGGGTTCTGCATTGTATACTAGTCACCAGGCAGGTTTCGCAGGGTTCTGCATTGTATACTAGTCACCAGGCAGGTTTCTGCATTGTATACTAGTCACCAGGCAGGTTTCGCAGGGTTCTGCATTGTATACTAGTCACCAGGCAGGTTTCTGCATTGTATACTAGTCACCAGGCAGGTTTCGCAGGGTTCTGCATTGTATACTAGTCACCAGGCAGGTTTCTGCATTGTATACTAGTCACCAGGCAGGTTTCTGCATTGTATTTTAGTCACCAGGCAGGGTCCTGCATTGTATATTAGTCACTAGGCAGGGTTCTGCATTGTATATTAGTCACTAGGCAGGTTTCTACATTGTATATTAGTCACCAGGCAGGGTTCTGCATTGTATATTAGTCACTAGGCAGGGTCCTGCATTGTATATTAGTCACTAGGCAGGGTTCTGCATTGTATACTAGTCACCAGGCAGGGTTCTGCATTGTATACTAGTCACCAGGCAGGTTTCGCAGGGTTCTGCATTGTATACTAGTCACCAGGCAGGTTTCTGCATTGTATACTAGTCACCAGGCAGGTTTCGCAGGGTTCTGCATTGTATACTAGTCACCAGGCAGGTTTCTGCATTGTATACTAGTCACCAGGCAGGTTTCGCAGGGTTCTGCATTGTATACTAGTCACCAGGCAGGTTTCTGCATTGTATACTAGTCACCAGGCAGGTTTCTGCATTGTATTTTAGTCACCAGGCAGGGTCCTGCATTGTATATTAGTCACTAGGCAGGGTCCTGCATTGTATATTAGTCACTAGGCAGGTTTCTACATTGTATATTAGTCACCAGGCAGGGTTCTGCATTGTATATTAGTCACTAGGCAGGGTCCTGCATTGTATATTAGTCACTAGGCAGGGTTCTGCATTGTATACTAGTCACCAGGCAGGGTTCTGCATTGTATACTAGTCACCAGGCAGGGTTCTGCATTGTATACTAGTCACCAGGCAGGGTTCTGCATTGTATACTAGTCACCAGGCAGGTTTCTGCATTGTATACTAGTCACCAGGCAGGGTTCTGCATTGTATACTAGTCACCAGACAGGGTTCTGCATTGTATATTAGTCACCAGGCAGGGTTCTGCATTGTATATTTGTCACCAGGCAGGGTTCTGCATTGCATACTTGTTACCAGAAGGGTCTCTGCATTGTATACTGATCGTTTCAGAAAGCGCTTTGCATGCTATATTGTTTATCAGATAGAGGCTCTGAATCTGATTCATCAAGACAGCCATACTGAGCGCAATGTGGCGGATCTGTAGATACCTGTGTGATGAATTCAGGTGTAGATCTGCAGTGCTCTACTACAGGATACGTCCAATACCTTTGTGGAATATACATTCCCAAAAGAACAAACAGATAAAAATAAAAAACTTATTTAATTAATGTCTCCTGCTAATAACATAGGCATTAATGACAAAACAGTTTAACAAAACGTTTTTTCATATATATTTGTTTTCTCCATGAAAAACATTTATTAGGATGTTGTTAATGTCTAATATACATAAAATAAATTTTTACAGTTGCTCGTGATTGCAAACACATATTATAGCATGCATACGAGTCTGTCATCACTAGTACTCAGGACTTAGACTAGACCTGTAGCTGGAGCAGGAGATACGGCAGAAAAACAAGTAACTTTGAGATGCCCAGAGCTGGATTTAGATGTGGCTGGAGTTTGGCGCGTCCTTACTGTACATTGAACACCCCTTCAATGCCCCGTTCCCTCTCAGAAATCGTAGACTGTAGTAAGTGTGTTTTTCATATGAAGATAAATTGAACATTGTTGCGTTTAGTTGTGTATCATCTGGTTCTGGCATGTGCAGATGAAATTTGTGTATGATACAAACAAAATGAGCATTTACATTCCTTGATGAATCAGGACCTCTGTATTTGTATATTAATAACCAGATGGGGGTAGTGTATACTGGTCATTATATAGGACTATGCATTGTATACTGGTCATTATATAGGACTATGCATTGTATACTGGTCATTACATGGGACTATGCATTGTATACTGGTCATTACATAGGACTATGCATTGTATACTGGACATTACATAGGACTATGCATTGTATACTGGTCATTACATAGGACTATGCATTGTATACTGGTCATTACATAAGACTATGCATTGTATACTGGTCATTACATGGGACTATGCATTGTATACTGGTCATTACATAAGACTATGCATTGTATACTGGTCATTACATGGGACTATGCATTATATACTGGTCATTACATGGGACTATGCATTGTATACTGGTCATTACATAGGACTATGCATTGTATACTGGTCATTACAAAGGACTATGCATTGTATACTGGTCATTACATGGGACTATGCATTGTATACTGGTCATTACATAGGACTATGCATTGTATACTGGTCATTACATAGGACTATGCATTGTATACTGGTCATTACACAGGACTATGCATTGTTTACTGGTCATTACATGGGACTATGCATTGTATACTGGTCATTACAAAGGACTATGCATTGTATACTGGTCATTACAAAGGACTATGCATTGTATACTGGTCATTACATGGGACTATGCATTGTATACTGGTCATTACATAGGACTATGCATTGTATACTGGTCATTACATAGGACTATGCATTGTATACTGGTCATTACACAGGACTATGCATTGTTTACTGGTCATTACATGGGACTATGCATTGTATACTGGTCATTACATAGGACTATACATTGTATACTGGTCATTACATAGGACTATGCATTGTATACTGGTCAATACATAGGACTATGCATTGTATACTAGTCAATACATAGGACTATGCATTGTACACTGGTCATTACATAGGACTATGCATTGTATACTAGTGATTACATAGGACTATGCATTGTATACTGGTCATTACATAGGACTATGCATTGTATACTGGTCAATACATAGGACTATGCATTGTATACTGATCATTACATAGGACTATGCATTGTATACTGGTAATTACATGGGACTATGCATTGTATACTGATCATTACATAGGGCTATGCATTGTATACTGGTCATTACATAGGACTATGCAGTGTATAATGGTCATTATATAGGACTATGCCGTGTATACTGGTCATTACATAGGACTATGCATTGTATACTGTTCATTACATAGGACTATGCATTGTATACTGGTCATTACATGGGACTATGCATTGTATACTGGTCATTACATAGGACTATGCATTATATACTGGTTAATACATAGGACTATGCATTGTATACTGATCATTACATAGGACTATGCATTGTATACTGATCATTACATAGGACTATGCATTGTATACTGGTAATTACATAGGACTATGCATTGTATACTGATCATTACATAGGGCTATGCATTGTATACTGGTCATTACATAGGACTATTCCGTGTATTCTGGTCATAACATAGGACTGTACATTGTATACTGGTCTTTATATAGGACTATGCCATGTTTACTGGTCATTACATAGGACTATGCCGTGTATACTGGTCATTACATAGGACTATGCATTGTATAATGGTCATTACATAGGACTCTACATTGTATACTGGTCATTACATAGGACTATGCATTGTATACTGGTCATTACATAGGACTATGCCGTGTATACTGGTCATTACATAGGACTATGCATTGTATACTGGTTATTACATAGGACTATGCAGTGTATACTGGTCATTACATAGGACTATGCATTGTATACTGCTCATTACATAGGACTATTCCGTGTATTCTGGTCATTACATAGGACTGTACATTGTATACTGGTCATTATATAGGACTATGCTGTGTATACTGGTCATTACATAGGACTATGCATTGTATACTGGTCATTACATAGGACTATTCCGTGTATTCTGGTCATTACATAGGACTGTACATTGTATACTGGTCATTACATAGGACTATGCCGTGTATACTGGTCATTCACTTCATTCATTCATCATGGCACTTCTGCATGATATCTTATATATTAGTCTTAAGACAGAGCTCCGTACCATGCACTAGTCATCACAAATGGTACCCGTGCTGAATACTGGCCAAACATTTCCTAGAAAGAATATATGTTCTTCAAACCTTCTTTTTAATGTATTTAATATATTCCTTTTTTTTTTTTTGCTTATTCTCTATCTCCTGAAATGTAGTGGATATAATCATCTCAGCAGGTGCAAATAGCAAGTGTCATGTATAATTACTGTCTCTGTTCTGCAACGTTCACAGCATGTAGTACATGTTACATAACCAGTATATAGGTTGGTAGAATGAGAAGATTTATTTACAAAGAAAAATAGGGCTGTGCTGAAAACTGGAAAATCAGCAGATAAAATTATATGCAGAGAATTTGTTCAGTGGATAAAAAAATACATAATAATGGGATCCTCATGAGAAAGTTACTAAAGGTGATTAACAAATGTAAATATCTCCAATTACTGATATAATATCTTATTACAATATGAGGGAACAAGACGATCTCAGCCTAGAGAATTCTTCACTTGTCCTTATATCCCGCTGAGTAAAGTCACAGTATGTCCGTCAGGCTAGGAAATGAAATCTGCTGTTTTAAAGTCAATAAAACTGTTCCTGGGCTTTGACTGCAGCTTTCGTGCTTTAGAATTCCGGTGCAAATTGTTTAGGTGTTGTGCTCGGCAAACGGATGCCTTGGTTACCATATAGGCTGTTAGAACAGTCTATTCTGTAACATAATGAGTGCCTTCACATGTTTCATTTATTTGTTCCTGGACAGATCAGACGTTATATAACATTGTGGCAGTAGATTTGCTTCAAATTGCATTTGACAATATAACAGATTGTGTTTCTTTTGCATTTGTTTCATATTAGTGAGATTGTATATTCAAGGGTTTAGGTTGTTTGTTTGCTTTTGTTTTTTTTTTACCTTGGATATGTTCTGTGCTTACTCCATCAACAGCCATAGAGCACTAATAGGGGATCTGTGATCGTCACTATCCCCCACCTTCTTCCATATAAATTTACAAGGACATTTTCGAAAATAAACTGATACTTTTTTGGATCATCTAGAAAATGTGGCAGGATTTATGAATACATTGGCAACACTTTCTAATAAAAGGCCATTTTAGAGTATTGGGTACCACAGCGTCTTTATAAATGTCAGTCCGGTGCCTAATTGCGTTTCTGACTTATAATAAACTTTTTAACTTCTACTTCACAAAGCACCGAAATATAAAAATGCATATTATAAGCCAAAAAACGCAATCCGCCTTCAAGTCAGCATGACCCCCAGTATGTTTTACGGATAGCCAATGATTTGGGGAATATAAAAGATTCTGAAATACTTACTGAGAATCCCTAATCCCAGTTGTTTATTAGCAACAAAACAACATGTCAGTAAAATGATGATCTGTCGGTAAGTCTGTATGAAAATTGGCAGTTAAAATTATTTTAAAAATTGTCAAGCCCGATAACTAGCGATGTTGGGCCTGATTCATTAAGGATCTTAATATGAAAAAACAGTCGGTATTTAACTTATGTGCAAAACAGAAAACTAATTTTCACCCCTTGCATTGTAACATGGTTTTGTCCAGGAGACTGAAATAAGAAACTTCCTAATTTAAGTTCCTTAATGAATCAGGCCCGTTGTCTGTACTCTCAACCATGTATCCGCAAGATTATATCAGACAGATACACGGGGCACTTCCACTGGTTAAATTAGTCTCAAAATCCCAGTTTAATATATAATAATAAAATGTATTGAAAGTAAATTATAGGGGGTAGAGATTTTATACACAATTATAAACAATTGGGGATACTTACAATAGATTTGTACACTTTAGGGGTTATTTGGATAAACTGATACACAATAGAGGGCACATGGTAATATTTACCATCACACGGGGTTACACGATGCCAAAAGGTTGATACCCAACTCTTCAACATTCCGCTCTCCTACTGACACCTTGGCCCTTACTGACCAATGTCTCTCTCCAGTTATAGGACACAATTTGGATATCGGAAACCGGTTCACAATTACCCACAATTCTAAAATCTGAATTCTAAACAATTGGCCTGCAACACATTTCATATAGAATTAATTTGTAGCTTCGTAATTTTAACTTGCACTTGACATAGGTTAAATCTATATCTTCATATAAAGAAGATTCTACTTGCACCCTGGTATTTCAGGGGCAAATGCAGGATTTGTAGAGGGGGGTTTCCACACCACGCCACCAGTGGGCGTGACCAGCATGCACGGGGGCGTGGCTCTCCAACTCTTCCTATCCCCATAATATACATGGGCAATGCTGTGTGCACTACTGTTAGGTGCACACAGCTCTCCCTTTTCAAGCAGAGCCGTGTCCAGTCACCTCAATTATACAGTGCCCCAGGCTTGGAGGGGGGTTTTCCAGGCACTAGAAAACCCCCTTGCTTTGCCTATGTATTTTATGTACAAAGTTTAAAGTCCCACCATTATGAATCTTCATTGCCATTATGGTTATTGCTAGTAAAATTCACTAAGAGGCAGATGCTGAAAATTGCTTTTTTAATCAGTTCAGATGTTGCAGAAAATAAGCGCAGTGTCTGCAAGCATGAAAACCATATTCACCTACAGTTAAGAATCACTTTCCCATGTAAAATGACTGACAGGTTCCTGTAAATCTTCATTAGCAGTGGTTTGTTTACTTACCTATTGTCACTGCAATGCTTCAAAGAGAAGCTGTCAAGCACCCAGTCCTATGCAATTACACACCCAGGCCAAGGAATGCATCTAAATGGGGAGAAGCTGTACAAAGTGTACATAGATCAACTCCCACACTAACCTCCACTCCGCTCACACAGGATGCTCGGGGCTGTGTCACTGTCTGCATGACAGACCGTGAAGCTGCACAAACTTACCTGTGTCCTTAATATAGTATAACGGAAGTAATGCAAATCTGCGGGCACAGGTGCAACGAACCACTCATTTATTGCAAAGCGCAAGTCTATAGCTCTAGAATTTATTTTAGACTGCAGAGGCAAACTTTAAAACTTCCCTAATAGTGGGCAACACAGTGGCTTAGTGGTTAGCACTTCTGCCTCACAGCGCTGGGTTCATGAGTTCAATTCCCGACCATGGCCTTATCTGTGTGAAGTTTGTATGTTCTCCCTGAGTTTGCGTGGGTTTCCTTCGGGTGCTCTGGTTTCCTCCCACACTCCAAAAACATACTAGTAGGTTAATTGGCTGCTATCAAATTGCCCTTAGTCTCTCTCGGTCTGTGTGTGTGTATATTAAGGAATTTAGACTGTAAGCTCCAATGGGGCAGGGACTGATGTGAGTGAGTTCTCTGTACAGCGCTGCGGAATCAGTGGCGCTATATAAATAAATGTTGATGATGATGATGATGAATAGTATAAAGTCAGTTTTCAATGATGTAACTTAGCAAAAAAAAAAACAGGTGAAAACCAAAAATGAGAAAGGATAAGAGGTCATGTTCTGCAAAGAATTACAGGACAAGGAGAATAAGATATTACATAAACAAAAATACATTGACTAAATAATGTAAAGAACACAGAATTTTGTGAATGGAAATTCCTTCCCTTGCTCAATTGACAATTGTTCCATTCACCTAGTTAGTTCTATGTCCATTGACTTCAATAACAGTACTTTCCCCATTGAAGGTAATGGAAAATGCAATTTGTATATTCTGGATTCACGCTTTGTGCAAAACATAGACAGAACAGCTCAGTCAACCAAATCACTGAGGGCCTTTTCATCTCGAATGTTAAGAGAATACACTCAGTAACCACTTTATTGGTTGCACTTGCTCGTTAATGCAAATATCTAATCAGCCAATCATATGGCAGTAACTCAATGTATAAAAGCATGCAGACATGGTCAAGAGGTTCAGTTGTTGTTCAGACCAAACACCAGATTGGGGAAGTAATGTGATCTAAGTGACTTTGATCATGGAATGATTGTTGGTGCCAGACGGGTGATTTGAGTATCCCAGAAACTACTGATCTACTGGGATTTTCATGCATAAATCTGGGTACACATTGGAGCGTTTTCGTCCAATAATTGGGCAAATCAGCCGACATACGACCGTTCGGTCAGAAGTCGGGTTAGTGTGTATAGAGACACGATGGTCGAAAGTTGTTCCAAAGTGTCGATTGTCGGCTCATTTGGTTGGGCGTACTGTTTAATATTTTTCGACCAATCACCGACTGATCCTGTAGTATGTATGCACTCATGCTCATGATCCCCATAGATTTTACAGAGACATGTTCTTTACAGTCGATGCTAGCGATGAATGTCCTGGTGAATAAATGTAGAGAGTGCTGTAGAAGGAATAATTCATTTGTTCGTTCTGAGACAGAATGTTTCGTTTCAGAGTCACAGAAGCTAACGAAATTTGCTAGGACATGTGGATAACTATAACAATGCGGTTTTAATCAGTGTGACAAGAATGAATGAATGAATATTGTGCTGTCATTCTCTGAAGACTAGAGGACCAGATGAAGAACACAGATATGAAGGTAAATCTTGTCAGTGTGTACGGATGAATCGTCAGACTGATCGGACCTTCAGTCATAGGTACAATCGTTTTAGATAGCACATCAGTTGGAAAATTCTTCAGTGTGTACCTAACCTAACAGTCTCTAAATTTAACAGAGAAAGCAAAAAACATCCAGTGTGCAAAACCTTGTTAATGAGATAAGTCAGTGGAGAACGGCCAGACTTGTTCAAGCTGACAGGATGGCGACAGTAACACATCAACATCATCATCATCATTTATTTATACAGCGTCAGAAAATTCTGTAGCGCTTTACAATGGGGAACAAACATTAATAAAACAATACAGGGTAATACATACAGACAGAGAGGTAAGAGGACCCTGCTCTCAAGCTTACAATCTATAGAACAATGGGAGTTTGAGACACAAGGGTAAATGCTACATCATATATTTGTCCAGCTAGAATGCAGAGTTTACAAAGTACTTAGTGGGCTGTATGCACAAATAACCATGTGTTACAGTAGTGGTATGCAGAAGAGCATCTCAGAACGTACACATGTTGAACCTTGAAGTGGATAGGCCACAGCAGCAGAAGACCACACCGGGTTCCACTCCTCTGAGCTAAGAACATGAAACTGAGGCGACAGTGGGCACAGCCAGGGGCAAACGCAGGATTTGTAGAGGGGGGTTTCCGCACCACGCCGCTAGTGGGCGTGACAAGCATGCATGTGGGCGTAGCTACAATTTTAGACAGTGCTTGGCTGCTCTCCAACTCTTCCTATCCCCATAATATACATGGGCAATGCTGTGTGCACTACTGTTAGGTACACACAGCTCTCCCTTTTCAAGTAGAGCTGTGTTAAGCGGAAGCAGGGTCCAGCCACCTCAATTATACAATGCCTCAGGCTTGGAAGGGGGTTTCCAGGCACTAGGAACCCCCCCTCGGATTGCCTATGACAGGCTCACCAAAACTGGACAATTGAAGATTGGAGAAATGTCGCTGGGCAGATGAATCTCAATTTCTGCTACAACATGTCGGGTAGGGTCAGAATTTGGCGTAAAGACCATGAAGCCGTTGATCCATCCTGTCTTGTCTAAACGGTGAAGGCTGGTGGTGTAATGTTGTGGGGAGTGTTTCCTTGGCGCACATTAGGCCCCTCAATACCAGTTGAGCATTGTGTGCTCCATCGACTTCAACAGTCACCAGGGGGTAAATGTATCAATATGCGGGTTCTTCAACACCCGCGTGTTCAGCCTCTTCCGAGATTAAATTTCAAGCGGCGCTGCATTGTAAAGGGAAGTTAACCCTTTACAATGCAGCTCCGCTTGAAATTTAATCGCGGAAGAGGCTGAACACGCGGGTGTTGAAGAACCCGCATATTGATACATTTACCCCCAGATCTCAAACCAACAACGAACCTTTGGTGAACCAGGAAGTTTTGGAACATGAATATCTAGCTGACAAATGTGCAGCAACTGTTTGACGCTATCATGTCAATAAGGACCAGAATCTCTACGGAATGTTCCCAGCACCTTGTTGAGTCCCTGCCATGAAAAAATCAGGCTATTCTTGGGGCAAAGGGGAGTCCTACCCAATACTAGAAAGTAAATGTACGCATGTGTTTATATGCAATCTAATGCTAAAATAGAAATTAAAAGTGCATCTGTAAACAGTGAAGAACCCTCCTTTAGCCAAATTGACTGTTGATAGGGGTAATTATGCATCACCTGTATCATTTTCCGACCTAAATTTGCAGTTCTAATATATTTTGCCTTGCGGAATAAACTGGCTTGTGTTACGAATATACAGATCTAACACTCCATTGAAACACAATTGTTTGGTCTTATTTCACTGAAGGTGATCACGTAGCTGAAAGGCAGCAAACCAGACACAATAAGATCCAACAGCTCCTAACAGTCTATATTGAAGTGCACAAAGAAATAGGACGTCTTGTAACCGTATCTGCTGATTGTGTCTACAGCGTTGTGTCTGCACAGTCTCACCATCCCAGGACATACTTGACTGAACATTCATCATTTTTTTTTATCTGCCTGATCTATTTTTGCCGTATACATTAATAAATATGTTTTGCTGGATTCCTCTTTTTTTTCTTACGAGAAATGAAACAGCGTTTAGTGAAGAGAGGAACTGACTCAGTAAGCCGACACTTTTTTTCGTGGAATGGAATATTACAGAAGCCGGGTGCTGGGTACCATTCATAGACTAAATTCAGCTGTAAATGAATGCATAATGAACGTTTATAAAAAAAAGATTTTACAGCAGAATTATTTTCCAATAATGGCTCTCGGTAAAGTGCCTACTCTACTGTATAGTGCTGGGTGCTCAGGGTAGCTTAATTTCCTGCATCCTTTAGACTCGGAACAAGAAGGGGATTGGTTTTATAGGCCGGATTATTTGATGTACAAAAGGGATGTAACACATGCAGGACAATAAATTGGTGCCAGTTATGAACTGGTCCTGTGCCAGGTAAGATCTGCCATAGGATAAGCTTCATATTTGCATGACCTTCCAAGGACTGTTGATGACGGGTTTTTATAAATAAAAGTTAGACATTATTACCCAATAATGTTCAGCGACTCTTATTTACCACAGTTGTTCTAAGCTCCGTCCTGTTTTTTAAATGCTCACAATTGTCTAAGCAAATGTTGTATACTACCAGGATGTACTCACAGGTATATTTGCTATAAGAAGAAAATATCTCCTTCCCCCCAGGAGGCAAAATGAACTGAGCGGCAGCACGGTGGCTCAGTGGTTAGCACTTCTGCCTCACAGCATTGGGGTTGTTAATTTAATTCTTGATCATGGCCTTATCTGTGTGGAGTTTGTATGTTCTCCCCATGTTTGCGTGGGTTTTCTCCGGTTTCCTCCCACACTCCAAAAACATACTGGTAGGTTAATTGGCTGCTACTAAGTTGACCTCAGGGACTGAGAGTGAGTTCTCTGTACAGTAATGTGGTCTATGACGCCTTGACCGCCGACCAATCATTTCCTGTGTCCCTCTATTTAAAACAAACCAGAGTACCAGGTCTATTTCCTGCCTCCAGCGTTTCTTGTATTTATGCTTCAGTTCTCCTGTTTTGACCCGGCTTGTTTGACTACCCTCCTGGAACCTGTTTTTGGCTCTCCTGATTTGACCTCGGCTTTCCTGACCATCCTTGTGAATCTCCCTCGGCACTGCATTGTCCTCTTGGTTTGACTCGGCTAGTCCTGACTACCCTTTACGCTATTACACTGGTAACTGTCTTGGAGAACCGCAACCTGTACACCTCTAGCAGCGAAGTCCAAACCTCCTTCCTGGGGTCCCTGGTGAAAACCGGAGGTACGTTAGACTCCGCGCCTCCTTGTACAGTAGAGCTAATATCAGTTAGTAGCTCCATCCAGCTCACAGTCCTGATATTATGTTATTAAATATTAATCATACCCCTCACCACCACCACAGGGCAGCCTAATAGACGGCCATAGGAGGCCCGGGATTATCCCTGACCATGTCTTCTCCAGTCCTCCCAGAAGACGGTGGTGACTTGTAGAGCTTTCTGGTGTTGATATGTTGTGTTTCATCTTTATTCATCTAATTATGTTTATGACATTATGTCTGTGTTGCCTTTTTACATCCTCATCTACTCCTAAAGTGCAACGAAAATGCTTCTGCTCCCATCCAACCTAGAATGTTTAGATGTAAATAAAATAAACTAACGAGTGCACTAGGATGAGAGTTATATGGAAATGAAGATACGGGAAGGACGGAACATCTCTCACCTAAAAGGTCACATCGACTTGCTAATCTGCAAGAATTATCTGGGATGTCAATGACGTCTTTTTTGGAGAGCAAACGGTCGTACTGTCAGACGAATATTAACAGACATGGCATCATTGAATTATTTTTTCCTGTATATATACACAGATATGTTATATGTTACCCAGAATGCTTTGCTGGGTTTTGAAAATGTGAGATTTTTTCCCATAGTTTATAACACTATGTTTATAATTGACATTATTACACTTGGTAATGATCCATGTTTTCCGTAAATTGCTCCTTACATTGCTCTCTCAGTTAAATGTTTAGCACTGCTCACTGTAGTGACTTTTGTGGCAATTTACCTTCCTAGTTGAGTTTATTGATACTAATGGGTGAAACAGGCACATATCAGGATATATGGTATTTTGAGGGTTCTCAAAACAACATGCAAAACAAAGTACCGGAAATAAGACCTTGGGCAGATATAGGTGATCCTTATGCCTAACCCTGAAGCTGCAGGTATGATGTATGCACGCTTATATAAAATCAGGGGCATTATCCATTCATTTAAATTGGTAGCTCTTTGCTCATTCTAGGTATAGTAGACCGAGTATAAATGTAGCCACTTGTAAACCAATACATTATGGAATGCAGGCAACCTTTCGAATGTAGGCAAAAGTAGAGCAAACGTTTTGTGGATTGGGGCATTATGAGCAAACATGGAAAACCAGTTGCAAAGGGGCTAATCAGATGCTCAGATCTACACTGCTCGGAAATGAGTCATGTGATACATTAAGGTGAGCTTTTTTACTTAAAAATGTACCTCTTGCCTATAAAGGATAGAGGCAGTCATTTTATAACTTGGATTAAAATTCATGAGATCGCAATGTAATAGGAACTTTGTGACTTTGTGCGGCTATGATTTCACTGGTTGTTAGCAAAAGTGATAGGCTGCCTTCTAAGTGATGTCACTGGTTCCTGGTGAATAGATAGGCCGCCCTCTCAGTGATATCATTGGTTCCTGGTGAATGGATAGGCTGCATTCTCAGTGATGTCACTGGTTCCTAGTGAATGCATTGGCTGCCTTCTCTGTGATGTCACTGTTTCCTAGTGAATTGATAGGTTGTCCTCTCAGTGATGTCACTGGTTCCTGGTGAATAGATAGGCTGCCTTCTCACTGATGTCACTGGTTCCTAGTGAATTTAATAGGTTGCCCTCTCATTGATGTCACTGGTTCCTGGTGAATGTATAGGCTGCCCTCTCAATGATGTCACTGGTTCCTATTGAATGGATAGGTTGCCCTCTCAATGATGTCACTGGTTCCTAGTGAATGGATAGGTTGCCCTCTCATTGATGTCACTGGTTCCTGGTGAATAGATAGGCTGCTCTCTCTGTGATGTCACTGATTCCTAGTGAATGGATTGGCTGCCCTCTCAGTGATGCCACCGATTCGTAGAAGATGGATTGGCTGCCCTCTCATTGATGTCACTGGTTCCTAGTGAATTGATAGGCTGCACTTTCAGTTGCATCACTGTTTCCTTGTAAACTCAGGATCCATTCTTTCCCAGCAATAATATTTATTCCGCCCACTGCGTATGAATGATAGGCATGTGACAATATATATCGGGCAAAATACATCTAAAAATACACTTCAGGCTTTTAGACAACACATCTTGCATTTATTTTCCGTACACATACACAAAACGATGGAGATGTAAATAGTGTTTTTTGCCTTTGGCCAAACACACCTAAATAAAATAAAGGTTAATTACCTGCATTGACTGAAGTGATGTATTTAGTGAGTGGGATTTGCTGTTACAAATCCATTTGTAACAATTTTGAACAATTTTATACCCAGGTTAAATGCAAAGGAAATAGCCTAGAATTTATTTTCATAAAGTAGTTATAATTTCACTGCAGGAGAACGTTATATAAGCCAGTACCTGCTTCCTATCATTCCGCTCATTTAGCATTTTCCACCAAATTACAGGATAATGAGGTGAAGTGGTGTAAATGATGCGTTGCATGTTCTCCTCCTTCATGTCAGCTTACAATTATGAATATTCCCCCTTGGGGGCTGGACTCAAATAAACTTTGTTGACAGCTTATATGGAATACAAAGCTACCTGAGGTTATAGAGGCGACCTGAGGTTTGACTTACGCCCATAGCCACACATCGCTTTACTGCCGTCCAGAACATCTGTCAGTTTAAATGTCTGTATTGCTTAACAAGCTGGTAAATGCATTGGCCAAATAAATAGATGGATAGTGTTATCCTTTGGTGAAGGACCATTGTTTCTGTTAATGTAGCACAGTTAACAATCACACATATCCTTAGAATGTTTTGTGAGTTTCTAAGAACCAGGAGTAGGTTACATTATACATGGGATGGGGTATCTCATCTGTAAAGTTCAAAGATATTGCACATTTTGCAAATCAATGAGAACTTGTTAAAATAGATTAAAATGAAAAAAAAAAAATTACAATTTTGAAGACTCCGATCAACCATTAGATAGGGAAATGGTTATTTAACAATTTGCCAGACTGTGGCTATTTCGTGGATCACAGATCAGCCAATAAAACAATTCACAGGAAGCTCCTTGATAGTGGATTACAACAGAATCAGATTTGCTAAAAAGAATCATTTCAAAATGTTTTAATTTCTGTTTTAAAAAATATAAACATTTAAAAAAATGTAGCATAAATATAAATACATGTTACTAACTTTTGTGTTCATCTCAATGTTGTTTTTACAGTGTCACTTTAAATCAGAGATCCCAGTGCTCTTCTATACCACATTCTTCTACTCTTTTTCCTTTGAATTTTTACAGAGCTGCATATTTGCATTAACTACACCTGAGAGTAATAAGCAAATTCAGTCATGGACCATTAGGTAAGTTTAAATCATTACATAACAGCAGACATGGAAATAACCTAACTGTAAGATCGAAACGCAGGGCGCGAGCAGAGGAAATTTAATCTGTCTTAATCTGTGATCATCATTTTCACAACTGTTTTTCATAATAAAAACGGCACAGTGGTTAGCATTGCCGTCTAACAGGGTTCATGAGTTCAATTCCGACCAGGGTTCTATATGTGTGGAGTTGTAGGCTCTCCCCGTGTTTGGGTGGGTGCTCCGTTTTTCTCCCACACTCCAAAAACATGCTGATAGGTTAATTTGCTCTTGACAAACTTAACCCTAGTATGTCTGTGTGTGTAGGGAATATAGATTGTAAGCTCCACTGGGGCAGGGATTAATGTAAGTGACTAATATTCTCTAGAAAGTGAATTGTAATATGTAAGAGCTATATAAATAGCTGTTATTGAAAAAAAAAATTGGTAGATCTTCTCGGCAGAGTAGTTTTTCTGAGTGTTATACAGATAAACCTATATATACGTATACATAAATAAATGCACTTAAGTCACCTTTATCTTTTGCAGTGAGCATTATATCATAGATTGCATTAGAGAAGCTGCTGTGTGGGCTCTTATGCCTATTTATTGTCAATTACTAGGAATCCAGCTATCTGCAGTATGTCATCAATTACACGTCTGTTCGCTCCACCCTGTGGCTACAAGCCAGCTTGAGTGGACACGTGTGTTACAAGATTACATACTGACATTAGTGGAACACAGATTCCTGGTAAGCAATGGGCTTCAGTTAGAGATTAATACAGTAGTAAGCAAAGGGGATTCTTTCACACAGCAAGAGTACTTATCTGCTATCCAATTTTTTGTTTTCCAAATACATGGAGGAAAAGAAAAGTTTGATAGGGAAGAGAGTTATTTTAAAGTAAATATACAAAGAAACCCACAATAAAGTACACCTTTCGACTGTGAAAATGAATAAAGTAACCCTTGAAATCCCTCTTGCGCCGCTTACACGAAATGCGGGTGATCCCTCATCTGAACCCCTTCCTCTGCATTGTTGGGTTCCCTGAAGACAAAGACTGAAGCAGATTGTCATGTTTACCCCACCTCCTGCCCAAATCAACACGATGGCTTGTAAAGGCAAGCGCTGCCTTTAGAAGCCAGCACTGCTTTAAATTTTAGCTGTCAACTCGCCGATTCCCGGCAAGTTGAAAAAACCTGGGTATGATACATTTACCCCCAAGTGTCAGTGTGTCATTGTTCTGAGACCCAAGGTGTCAATATGTTGTTATTCTAGGACCCAAACAAAGGCACAGTGTATTGCATATCTGATAATTTGGTGATCCCAGCAACATTAAACTAGGACCAAAAATAAGGTACCATGCCATCAGTTGTGCACCTCTAAACTAGATAGTAAAAGAGTTTCTGTTTGTGGATTTAACATCACGTATTTGAATACTCTACTCATGCTCCCCTGCTGCGGATGTCGACTCGGAACTGGAGACAGCGATTGGCAACTCGGAACTGGAGACAGCGGCTGTTGACTCTGAACTGAAGACCCCCGGAGGATGACCCAGACTGGGCACACTCTAAGGATGGCCTGGACTGGGCACACTCGGAAGATGGCCCGGACAGGGCACCCTCGGAGGACAGCCTGGACTGGGCACACATGGACCGGACAGCACTGGGAGAAGCCTTGAACCCGACGACACTGGTAGAAGCCTCGGACCGGACAGCACTGGGAGAAGCCTCAGACTGGATATCACCAAGCAATAATTGGGGCTGAACCGTGTTAAGTGGCGACACGGGCTGCACCACCTTGAATGGCGATTCGGGCTGCACTGTAACAAGAGCGGACTGGAGGGACAGGGCCCTCTCTGGAGCAGACTGGAGGGACAGGGCTCTTTCTGGAGCGGACTGGAAAAGTAGCGCCCTCTCGGAAGCAGGCTGTAGGGGCAGCACCCCTCATAAGCAGGTTGTAAGAGCAGCACCCTCTCAGAAGCAGAATGTAGGGGTAGCGCCCTCTCAGAAGCAGGCTGTGGGGGCAGCGCCCTCTCGTAAGCAGGCTATAGTGGCAGCGCCCCTCGTAAGCAGGCTGTAAGAGCAGCAACCTCTTGTAAGCAGGCTGTAGGGGCAGCGCTCTCTCGGAAGCAGGCTGTAAGAGCAGCACTCTCCCAGAAGCAGGCTGTTGGGGCAGCACCCTCTCAGAAGCAGGCTTGAAGAGCAGCACTCTCCCAGAAGTAGGCTGTTGGGGCAGCGCCCTCTCGGAAGCAGGCTGCAAGAGCAGCACCTTCTCAGAAGCAGGCTGTTGGGGCAGCACCCTCTCAGAAGCAGGCTTGAAGAGCAGCACTCTCCCAGAAGTAGGCTGTAGGGGCAGCGCCCTCTCGAAAGCAGGCTGTAAGAACAGCACCCTCTCGGAAGCAGGCTGTAGGGGCAGCGCCCTCTCGGAAGCAGGCTGTAAGAGCAGCACCCCCGTGGAAGCAGGCTGTAAGAGCAGCACCCTCTCGGAAGCAGGCTGTAAGAGCAGCACCCTCTCGGAAGCAGGCTGTAAGAGCAGCACCCTCTCGGAAGCAGGCTGTAAAAGCAGCACCCCCGTGAAAGCAGGCTGTAGGGGCAGCGCCCTCTCGGAAGCAGGCTGTAAGAACAGCGCCCTCTCAGAAGCAGGCTGCAAGAGCAGCACCCTCTCGGAAGCAGGCTGTAAAAGCAGCACCCCCGTGGAAGCAGGCTGTAGGGGCAGCGCCCTCTCGGAAGCAGGCTGTAGGGGCAGCGCCCTCTCGGAAGCAGGCTGTAGGGGCAGCGCTCTCTCGGAAGCAGGCTGTAAGAACAGCGCCCTCTCAGAAGCAGACTGTAAGAGCAGCACCCTCTCAGAAGCAGACTGTAAGAACAGCACCCTCTCAGATGCAGGCTGTAAGAACAGCGCCCTCTCGGAAGCAGGCTGTAGGGGTAGCACCCTCTTGGAAGCAGGCTGTAGGGGCAGCGCCCTCTCGGAAGCAGGCTGTAAGAACAGCGCCCTCTCAGAAGCAGACTGTAAGAGCAGCACCCTCTCAGAAGCAGACTGTAAGAACAGCACCCTCTCGGAAGCAGGCTGTAGGGGCAGCGCCCTCTCGGAAGCAGGCTGTAGGGGCAGCGCCCTCTCAGATGCAGGCTGTAAGAACAGCGCCCTCTCGGAAGCAGGTTGTAAGAGCAGCACCCTCTCGGAAGCAGACTGTAAGAGCAGCACCCTCTCAGAAGCAGACTGTAAGAACAGCATCCTCTCGGAAGCAGGCTGTAGGGGCAGCACCCTCTCGGAAGCAGGCTGTAGGGGCAGCGCCCTCTCAGATGCAGGCTGTAAGAACAGCGCCCTCTCGGAAGCAGGCTGTAAGAGCAGCACCCTCTCGGAAGCAGGCTGTAGGGGCAGCGCCCTCTCAGAAGCAGACTGTAAGAGCAGCACCCTCTCAGAAGCAGACTGTAAGAACAGCATCCTCTCGGAAGCAGGCTGTAGGGGCAGCACCCTCTCGGAAGCAGGCTGTAGGGGCAGCGCCCTCTCAGATGCAGGCTGTAAGAACAGCGCCCTCTCGGAAGCAGGCTGTAAGAGCAGCACCCTCTCGGAAGCAGGCTGTAGGGGCAGCGCCCTCTCAGAAGCAGACTGTAAGAGCAGCACCCTCTCAGAAGCAGGCTGTAGGGGCAGCGCCCTCTCAGAAGCAGACTGTAAGAGCAGCACCCTCTCGGAAGCAGACTGTTGGTGCAGTGCTCTCCCGGAAGCAGACTGTTGGTGCAGCGCTCTCCCGGAAGCAGGCTGTAAGAGCAACACCCTCTCGGAAGCAGGTTCTAAGAGCAGCACCCTCTCGGAAGCAGGTTGTTGGGGCAGCACCCTCTCGGAAGCTGGCTGTAGGGGCAGCGCCCCCTTATAAGCAGGCTGTAAGAGCAGCATCCTCTTAGAAGCAGGCTGCAAGAGCAGCACCCTTGTGGAAGCAGGCTGTAAGAGCAGCACCCTCTCGGAAGCAGGCTGTAAAAGCAGCACCC
Organism: Mixophyes australis; assembly: GCA_036250195.1. Classification (NCBI taxonomy): domain Eukaryota; kingdom Metazoa; phylum Chordata; class Amphibia; order Anura; family Limnodynastidae; genus Mixophyes; species Mixophyes australis. The sequence goes on along the minus strand of JAVHZZ010000005.1, from coordinate 16,813,146 downwards.
CCGTGGAAGCAGGCTGTAGGGGCAGCGCCCTCTCGGAAGCAGGCTGTAGGGGCAGCGCCCTCTCGGAAGCAGGCTGTAGTGTCAGCGCCCTCTCGGAAGCAGACTGTTGGTGCAGCGCTCTCCCGGAAGCAGGCTGTAAGAGCAACACCCTCTCGGAAGCAGGTTCTAAGAGCAGCACCCTCTCGGAAGCAGGTTGTTGGGGCAGCACCCTCTCGGAAGCTGGCTGTAGGGGCAGCGCCCCCTTATAAGCAGGCTGTAAGAGCAGCATCCTCTCAGATGCAGGCTGTAAGAGCAGCACCCTTGTGGAAGCAGGCTGTAAGAGCAGCACCCTCTCAGATGCAGGCTGTAAGAGCAGCACCCTTGTGGAAGCAGGCTGTAAGAGCAGCACCCTCTCGGAAGCAGGCTGTAAAAGCAGCACCCCCGTGGAAGCAGGCTGTAGGGGCAGCGCCCTCTCGGAAGCAGGCTGTAAGAGCAGCACCCTCTCGGAAGCAGGCTGTAGTGTCAGCACCCTCTCGGAAGCAGGCTGTAGTGTCAGCACCCCCGTGGAAGCAGGCTGTAGGGGCAGCACCCTCTCAGAAGCAGGCTGTAAGAACAGCACCCTCTCGGAAGCAGGCTGTAGGGGCAGCACCCTCTCAGAAGCAGGCTGTAAGAGCAACACCCTCTCGGAAGCAGGTTCTAAGAGCAGCACCCTCTCGGAAGCAGGCTGTTGGGGCAGCACCCTCTCGGAAGCAGGCTGTTGGGGCAGCACCCTCTCGGAAGCTGGCTGTAGGGGCAGCGCCCCCTTATAAGCAGGCTGTAAGAGCAGCATCCTCTCGGAAGCAGGTTGTAGGGGCAGCGCCCTTTCAAAAGCAGGCTGTAATTCAGGGCATTGAATACTGTGTTAATAAACCACGGAATACTCAAACAAGGGTGGAAAGCGTGCAATGGCAGGCTTAATTTTGTGGTCCGATCATACTGTCAGGTTTCCCAATATAACACCACAGAGAACTGTGTTTTTTTTATTAAACACAGGTTACACAGGTTTCAGGATGCAGTGTGGCAGGGTATGGCAGAAATAGCAAGAGACCTCAGTAAACAACAAATGCAGAATGAGATGGTCTGCAGGACTTTACCACGAAGTAGTGGAGATGACACACAAGGTGCGACGGTCTGCAGTACAAGGCACTGTAGGTAACGGACACAGGATGTGATGATCTGCTGGACTTTACCACAAAGTAGTGGAGATGACACACAAGGTGCGACGGTCTGCAGAACAAGGCACTGAAGTTAACTGACACAGGATGTGATGATCTGCTGGACTTTACCACAAAGTAGTGGAGATGACACACAAGGTGCGATGGTCTGCGGAGCAAGGCACTGAAGTTATCTGACACAGGATGTGATGGTCTGCAGGACTTTACCACAAGGTAGTGGAAACTGCTAGTAACAATCTGCAACAGGTTATTCCTCTGTAACACTGGAGAGCTGAAAGCAGGAAGAGCAGAGGTCAATATCAGGAGATCAATCAGGATAGGACACTTCATGTTCATGGACGCCTTCAGAAGCTACAACCTCTATGCTGTCCAGGGTGCCTCCAGACGCTACAGCCTCTTCGCTTTCCTGGACGCATTCAGAAGCTACAGTCTCTTAATTTTCCTAGGCCAGGGACAGGTGGTATGCATCCTCAAGTAACGATCCAGCTTAGGCAGGTAATAGAGCAGTCTAAGTACCACAGTGGCCCCTTTGGTGGAGCAGCAGTACTACAGGCAGGATAGATAGATAGATATATATGTATATATCATCATCATCATCATCATCATCATTTATTTACATACCGCCACTAATTCCGCAGAGCTGTACAGAGAACTCATTCACATCAGTCCCTGCCCCATTGGAGCTTACAGTCTAAATTCCCTAATATAGGTACACACTCACACACAGAGACAAGGGTCAATTATGATAGCAGCCAATTAACCTACCAGTATGTTTTTGGAGTGTGGGAGGAAACCGGAGCACCCGGAGGAAACCCACGCAAACACAGGGAGAACATACAAACTCCACACAGATAAGGCCATGATCGGGAATTGAACTCATGACCCCAGTGCTGTGAGGCAGAAGTGCTACCACTAGGACACTGTGCTGCCCACATATGCTGCCCATATATATATATATATATATATATATATATATATATATGAATATATATATATATATATATATATATATATATATATATACACATACAAAGGTTGGACAGGAGTTGGACTTGAATCAGTGTGTGCATGGATCATGGCAGCAGTGGTGAAGTCAACGGCGAGGGTCCCAAAGTGTTTTATTTTAAGGTTGAAACTGGGAGGATTGAGGAAAATCCTTCTGAAGCTGGAGGATGCAGGATACAAGATGTAGGAATATGCCTAGTGATGCTCCCAGATGCAAAAATAATTGTATTTCATTTTGCTGGATTATTCAAATAAGAATCAAGGGATGGGGACAGCACTTTTCAGGGAGTGCATCTAATTTGGGGGGTGGGACTGCAGAGCATTTTTCTAAAAATGCCAAAAATTAGACAGTTTTGTTATGATCAAAGTGATGGAACGTTGAGTCCTTATTATGTGTGGCACTTTTGTATGTTTCAATGGTTTCATTATATTGTTGCACCTTCCTGTATAAAGTGAACGCACAAACTACCTCCCACATATGGTATTGATGCAGATAGATTGCTGAGACTTTCCTGTAGAATTATATGTCTCAGTTTACAGCAGACAGAATATAAGAACATTTATGGAAGTAGATGAACGTGCAGCCGATCAGTACATTAGTTTATTAATATGGATGAGATTATATTGTTGACATAGGTGGCATGAACTGGAACTTGGCACATGGAACGCCAATGAACAGCCTGCCATGCATGCTAGACTTAAATATTTGAGTGGGCAAAGCTAATGAGGCATAAATTAAATGACTCTTGAGCATGGTTAGGTACTCAACTCTACACATGAAGAAGGAGGCGGTGTATCAATACCATGCTCGAAATATGCTCGTTGCTTAAATCTCAAGCTGTTGTCATGTTAAAGAGGGGTATCACTCTAAGCAACCTACAGGCTCAAAAATGAATTCAAGAAACTCAGTAAACTAAGAGAAGGATGAAATAGAGACACCACCACTCATGGTAAGTGCACATCCTGGACAACAGAATGGACTTGGAAGCAAATAGCAGTAGCAATAGGTAGAACTACAACCTAAATATCAATCATGAAAATGGTAGCAACTCTGTAGAATAACAATATTGAAGAAGATAACTTGGAATATGAAGAAGATAATAGCAGGTCTAGCAATAGCACTATGAAGAAGGTTAACAAGAGACATGTGAGGATCAGCGCCTTGAGCAGAAATAGGTCCTCACAAATAATTAAATTAGAGAACAGTAAATTAAGGTTATTTTGAAAGTGAGAGGTCTTTTACTGTTATGTCTTTTACTACAGGAAAATGTCATAGAGAACAAGGAGCTGCTCAACGAAAAGCAATTGATGACTATATGTCAACTGAAATTCTCCGTATAAATGGGTCTCTGTGCCCCTTTCACTGGAATGATAACACTTTGGTGTAACCACAATGATTTGCACCTTTCATAAACAGGGAACTGAGTCATTTCGATGGCAGAAAAGAAAACGGCAAACTGTTATTATCCCATGAACACTGACTCAGCAATTATACAATAAAATGTCCAACTGCTATCTCCTTAGTCTGAAATTGAGAATTGGTCTGTCTGTTCCTGTAAAGAGAATGACTGCAATTATCACCAGTAGTTCAGCTTTAACTCATTAGTGTGTCAGAGGGAAAAGTGGAGGCGTTGCCTATAGCAACCAATAAGATTCCAGCTATCGTGTTCTAGAATGTTTTGAATAATGATAGCTAGAATCTGATTGGTCGCTGTGGGCAGCCCCTCCACATTTCCTTTTAAGAAGGTTTGATAAATCTACCCCTAAATTTATAGTTTAAGGATGAGGTTAGATTTATCATCATCATCATCATCATTTATTTATATAGCGCCAACATATTCTGTAGCGCTTTACAATTGGGAGCAAACATAGTAAACTAATAAACAAAGAGGTGAGAAGGCCCTGCTCTCAAGCCTACAATCTATATGACAATGGGAGTTTGACACATGAGGCTAAGGCTAATTCTACATTTTGCATTTTTGCCCAGCCAGGCTGCAAAGGTAAAAGTGACTCATAAGCTAAATGATCCCGTCACACAACAATGTTGGTCAGGGGGTAGTTGTCTTGTGTGAAATTGTTAAGAGGGTGGTTGAGGAATATTATAAGCTTGTCTGAAGAGGTGGGTTTTCAGAGAACGCTTGAAAGCTTGTAGACCAGAGGAGAGTCTTATTGTGCGAGGGAGAGAATTCCATAAAGTGGGTGCAGCCCAAAAAAAAGTCCTGTAACCAGGAATGGGAGGATGTAATGAGGGTGGATGAGAGATGCAGATCTTGTGCAGAACGGAGGTGTCGATTTGGAAGATATTTTGAGACAAGAGAGGAGATGTATGTTGGTGCAGCTTTGTTGATGGCCTTATGTTGATGATTTATTTATTTATTTAATTATTTGATCCATCAACTCTAAGTATATTCATGGTCATGTAACTCACTTGAAAGAAAATACCCTACGTCCACCTCATTTTGAAAAAGGGGTTAATTATCATCCTAGAACACCAACTGGGTTTGATAGAAGACCCTTTAAAATCTCCCCTATTCTACCTCTATCATTAAGAAGTAAAATGGGATCCACAGCAAAACCCTTTTTTTTAGTCAAATTATTCATTATAAATGACTGACTTGTCCCAACTAATTAGGCACTAATTAAATATAAACATCATGAATTATTAAACAGAGCAGTACAGTTTTAAATATTAGATTTTTCTGTTCATTAAAATCATCATGTTTTTATATGCCAGACAATAGTAATAGGAATTTCTTCTCTGAGACTACGTTAATCTGGGTAAATGAGTATTCAGAATTCTGAAAACAATAGCCGTGGCGTGGGCAGAGTCAGGTGACATGGCGAGCACTGATTGGCTTGCTGCGGCGCCAAACATTCAAATGGCTGGCGGTGAGCCCCGATTGGCTCACCGTTCCGGCCACTGATTGGCTGGAAGGGAATCGTTTCCCATTCACTGTTGCCAGCACTGGGACCTGAATCAGAAAGGAGGAACTTACCTGCACTGGATCGCGGGTACCGTGACTATCGTCTGCTTTTCTTCGCCCTCATCTCGGGCTCCTCGCATATAGTTTATGGGCAGATCTAATACCTTATCTGTGTGGAGTTCATATTGTCTCTCTGCGTTTGTTGTGGGTTTCTTATCATGCCCCTAGTACATACTTATAAGTTTATTGGCTTCTGACAAAATTAACCCTAGTGTATGTGCATCCGTGTCTGGATAGGAGAGAATATAGATTGTAAGCTCCACTGGGACAGGGACCGATGTGAATGATTAAATATTCTGCTGACTAATACGTCGGTTCTATATAAATCAATGTTATGTTTATAAATAAATAATAGTTTAAGTATAATAATCCCGTTGATGATCCACTGTGATTATCCGTAATTTTTACAAACCAGTATTTCTGTCAGCGTACATTACTACTAACTCTACATCACTTTGTTACAAAGTGTTTAAGGGTCACTTATGATAATTTAGTTTGTCAGTTACTATAATTCTCTTTGGCTTTTTTCTCTCTTGAAGCATAGTGTTAACACATCTTTCATGACTGTTTATAGAGCGTTCAGTATTGTTCAGCGACTGTGAGCTGTTGATACATTAAGATCCTAAAGCCAGTATAAATGTTTAGAGTATCACATTTTGCATGTTTTGCAATGGGAAAGGTTAGTAATTTTTGCTCGCATGGTGTGAAGTTCACAGCACATGAAAATATTGCTTGGATTTTCCCTCTCACGAGTGTATACATTGCAGAGGCATAATTCCATATTCTGCCTACAGTTATTCCGGGCCAAGTGTATTGTACGTATTACAGTCTCTCACCAGTGACATCATCCCCGGCCTTGGAATGTTGAGATCTATGTCGCTAACACACTTCTTAGCACTTGTTCACCCCTATGCGCTGTTCACGCGCTTGAAAATCACATTAAAAATAGCACAAATTGTTTGTTATGGGCTTGTTCCCACCATGTACTCCAAAATTTTAATGCTACTTTTACAACTTTATAATGCGGCATCAGCTATATCCTATACATTAATGCACACTACCAGTACAATATATTATGTTGGTAAAAGTGCAATACGTGCAAAGTACATGTATAACACATGAAAACACATCACTTCTAAAGCGCGTGTTAGGTTTTACTCATATTCCCTAGCGCATATGTGTGAACGAGCCTTAAATGTGGATAATAAAAATATGCTTTAATTGACTTGTATTATACAAAATTCTATTTTGCACTGAAGAGCACTAACAAGGGGGAGTCAGGTTGTCTGTGGATGGATATTCTGATTTAGCACAAGACTGAAAAGTATTTCCCGAGTGGTATCACTAAATATCTTTGAGCCCTGATGTAAAATGTGTGCAGAGCCCCAGATCTGCCCTCCTTGCCCAATATCTATCTATCTATCAGAGCTGACTGCCATTGGTACTGTTAGAGAACTGACGAGAAGCAGGTAGGACTCTAGTACTAACCCTGATTGACACTAGCAGACCAGAGGTGCGGAGTCTAACGAGCTCCCCGGTATTCACCAAGAATCGCCACAAGGCAGGATGGACTTTGCTGCCGGGAACCCGCCGGTCGCGGCCCTCTGGACTGCTTCAGGATGTAGTACTGCGGAGAGAAGAGACTAATGCAGGAACATGAATACACAGGAATCAGAATTAGTCAAAGCAGCCGAAGTCGGTACAGGTGCGAGCAGCGGAATGCCAAAACGTAAGGCAGCAACAGGGTCACAACAACCTGAGTTTGGTACACTTGCAGACTGAGCAGACAGGATGAGACACAAAAGCGGAGTCGACAGGAAGCCGGGTCCTATCCACAGATGTCAAGCAACGGTAGGTCAGACAGGAAGGGTTCGGTACACAATAAGGCAAAATCAGATAGAGAATGGTCAGACAGGCAAATATTCAGTACACAGGAGCTCATCGATACACACAGGCAGAAAAACTGGAACACACACTGAGGAGCAGAACCAGGGGGTCAGACGCACGGCAACTGACAGGACAGGTGCCAGAGCCCAGTTTATGTAGAGGAGCAGATTTGAAAAATCCGCCCCGACAGGAAGATCATGTGACCAGACACCTGGAGGTGCTGAACATCAGCGCGAGCAGGAATGGCGCTGGAGCGAGGACAGGTAAGTTTGTGACAGGTACAGACTTGCCCCCTTTCTCCTAGAGGTCCCTTTGCAAAGACAGCACACCCTTTTGCATAAACAATCTCATTTTTGCACACAGATATCCACCATTGTACAGATAATCCTCATTTTGCATACACCCCCACACCCCTGTGATACAGACACCCTTTTTGCCAGACCTCTCCTCTTGCACATAATAGGACAAGAGTCATGGGACACTATCCACTTCATCCTGCTCTCCCAGGTACCAGCTACGCAGTGTGAAAACCTCCACTTCTTATTGTTTCCAGACTACCTACAACTACACAGTTTTACGTTCTTCAGACTCCATAAACCTCAAAGGGCTCTGTTGTTTGAGACATATCCTGCCATAACCCTACAGACATTTCCATACATTACATTATTTCGGAGGAGCAGAAATGTCCTTACCTATGTGACAGATCTTTGACATTGTATATGCTATTTCCCTTGTCAAAGCAATTACACTGAACCACGCTGCAGGTTTGACGGCTGGTTAGGCCATTTAAGACCTTAAAGAACTCTTGCGGTCACAAAAAGATGATCCAATGGGATTGTGATGTCTGGTCTGTGCACATACTGTAGGTGTGAGACCAATGGACATAGACCCAATCGGTCAAATGACTGTATCTAGTGGTGTAAAGTATTGTGAATCTGTAGGAGATATAAAAGCAATGACAATATTTTAGCTTTTATTAAAATATTCAGTGTGTTATTAATGGAGACATTAGCTCAGAGCCTGGCTGTCTAGACTGAACTTAGCATACCCAGTAAGATATATGTCAGCAGCTGTGATCTTTATATGTATCCTTACATAGCACAAATGAAAGCGAATGGTAAATATATGCTGACCAGAAAGGAAATATAAGTCATTGATGAGGCCTAAGCGGCTGCTATGATTTGGCGAGAATGTGTTTATTGCTCATCTTGAGTCTCTGCCATACAAAAAATATTCTACAGGTCTATTTGCAGTTATTGGCTTAGTCAGACGTGACCATTCAATAGGCTATCAGTGCGCCCTGGAAAACTTTCTAGCTGTACATGAAGTGCATTTATGGTCATACAATAGGTTCCTTCTCTCCGTCTATTGTTCAGTGCCAAATGCAGAAGCACAGTTGTAGAAACCAGTAATATATGTCTGGACTTGAGCTCAGCACCCCTTCCAAAATCCAATTCTGCCTTACACCCTTCCTACCTGCCGCTGGCTCCAATGTGGCCCAAAAAATGTGAACTATTCCAAGAGCAATGCACAAAAGTCTCCAAACACATATTTGCCATATTTCCCAGTATGAAGGTCCTAATTAAAAGTGTTCAAACTCAAGGGCTACCAACAGTTCATGTTTTCAGGGTTTCTTTAAAGGTGCACAGGTGAGTTAATCTTTTTCGCTGGGTCATTAATCATACTTGCTAACTCTCCCGGAATTTCCGGGAGACTCCCGAAATTCGGATAGATCTCCCGGACTCCCGGGAGAGCAGGCAAATATCCCGCAAACGGCCTCTTGCTACAAAAATGTCGTGATTCGCAGTGAATTGCGTTATTTTGGCCCTGCCCCCACGGGGGGGAAAAATGACATTTTGTCGCAGGGGGCGGGGCCAAATGCCGCGATTCGCCGTGCCCCGCCCCTCCCGCCCTCCAACCACACACCCCTACCTGGGATCTCCCGGGAAGAACTTTATAAAAGTTGGTAAGTATGTCATTAATTATCACAGCTGTTTCTACAGACAGAAATCCAGAAAACATGACCTGTTGATTGCCCATCAGGACTGAGTTTGGACACCTCTGTCCTAATCTAGTTAATAGGGCAGTGGCATTGTCTATGTAAAATCACTTTCACTTGGCAGATACTTTGACTATGTGACCTCCTTAAATTCCTACATTATTTACTTTAGGTAGAACTCCGCAGACCTGCAATTTAGATGAACACTCCTGAATCGTCCGGAATAGACAAATTACTGAAATGAGTCAATAATCAATATGTGTAAAACACTGTAGGCCTTATGTAGATTTGGACGCAATTTATGACAAAATTATAGGCGTAAATTGCATCTGTGAAAATTGCGCAATTTGTGCAGTATGCAGGATTGCAGATATCTTAAGAACCAGTTCTGATCCTGAGATTGTCCATGCTGGACTGAAATCTTCTGCCTGACCTCCTGAGACAATTCTCTGTCTTTCTTTCTTTTCTCCATGCTCATTGCAGAACACACAGTGACGCAAAACATGAGAATGAGTCCTTTTCTCTGTTCCAGCTTGTTTCATGAGTGATGCTTATATTTCAGGCACTTGCCACTCACCAGAGGTGACTTCTGTTCCAAAGTGAAGGAGAATCACCTGCTTGAAACCTAATTATTTCAAACTATGTATAAAACATGCCGATAATTTTTCTCCAACCCCTTTTAAGGATCTCTTTGTAGAATAAGCTACGAATTTAACTTTTCTTCTCTTTGTGTTTTATTGAACTGCAAACCAAATACACAAGTAGATAAGGAAATATATATTTTTTTTAATATCAACAATGTTTTCTAAAACAATTTGGGCTTTATTAGTAAAAACTGCAGGGGCGCCATTATTTTCGGCCATGTCTGTAGGTGAACTTTGCATGCCAGTGTTTTATTTATAATTTGCTATTTCCCTATTACACACATTTAAACATTGGTTGACGTAGAGCTGAATAATTTCCATTCATGTTCTACTATTACATACAGCGGGGGCTAGAACCACAAAGAGCTACTATGGTGGGGAAATGTGGGTATGAGGTGGCACGGAAAACAAGGCCTAGGTAAGCCAAAATGTTAAATCTGATGCCTTTATTCAACCCAGTACATTAATATATATATATATATATATATATATATATATATATATATATATATATATATATATATATATATTTATTTATATAGTCATTGGGACTTTTTGTGCCCTTTGACGTTACCTGTTGTATTCATCTGACCTCAAGTGTCTGGCGTCTGTAGGTTTGAATCCCTTGGCCGAGTGCAGTGAAGAGAAAATCGTCACCTGTTCCCCTGCAGCTGACACTTGTACCCTGCGTCATTGTTTGTTACCAGTGATCAGCTAATGGTTTAGTTTCGGACCATCAAAGCTTAGCGGCTAAAGCTAACAAAGTGAGCGATACGTTGGCTCTGCGTAGACCTTGAACTTTGCTATTACTACCTGAAAACTGTTTGATCTTTGTGTTCATTTCTGTGTTATGTTTGATTAATACAGCAGCACTTAGATATTGTTAATGTTGATAGGAAATAATAAGACTCCATTTCAGGCCAATACATTAATAGTTTATATACTGTGTTGTATGGATGAAAAGAAATAGGAGAAAGTAAACTGTACAGAATAATGGTGTTTTCTATAAAGTAAATCATGTACCTAGTTCTATTCCTAGATGACATGGGAACTGTTATATTTATGTAACATATTTGCAAACCTCAGGGAATGGATTTGCAGACCCGGATTACTCACTAGGCAACCTAGGAGTCTCAGAATTAGGCAGGAGATAATTGCTACTTACCAGTATTTGCACGACTGAGCTAGGTCGCGCGGAGTCTAACGCGTTCCTGGTATTCACCAGGAACCCCCGCAAGGAATTATGATTTTAGCTGCAAGGGAAGCACAGGTCATAGTTCTTCAAGTTAGTAGTGGAGTAGATAGGTGAACAGGGAATGGTCAGAGGGTCCAGGTTCAAGTTAGCTTGGGGTTAAGTACAGAATCGATATACAAATAACAGTCAGTGCACAATTCACGACCCTCAGCTGTCTGCGGCCAAGTCTGTCCCCACCACTAGGGACTCCAGTGAAAACCAGACTTCAGAGTAGACTCCGGGTTTTGATGTACTGGCTGGAGGGGTTCCTAACATTATAACCGGCCCTAAATATACACTAGAGTGAGTGAATTGTCTTGTATTCGGTCCTATGGAAACAAGTCCGGCGCAAGTGTTGGCAGGACAAATCCAGACCTTGTCCCAAATGGTCCAGAAGCTGTCACAGCGGCAGGCTGCCCAAGAACAGGCGTCAAGAGCCTCACAAGCTGCTCAGTCCGCCGTGGTGGAAACCAAGATGCATTTACCAGACCGTTTTTCGGGAGATCGCAGACTCTTCCGTAACTTCCGTGAAAGCTGCAAACTTTACTTCAAATTGAGACCACTCTCGTCTGGATCTCCACAGCAGAGAGTGGGGATAATTATCTCTCTCCTACAAGGGGATCCTCAATCTTGGGCATTCAGCCTAGATTCCAACAGCCCTCAGTTGCAGTCTGTGGACGCCTTTTTTGAAGCACTTGGATTGATTCATGATGACCCGGACCGAGTGGCTTCTGCCGAAGCACAGCTTCGATCTTTATCGCAAGGACAACGTTCCACTGAAGAAAATTGTTCCAACTTCAGGCGTTGGTCTTCAGACTGTGCATGGAATGACCCAGCTCTTCATAGTCAATTTCGTCTGGGTCTCTCTGAACAAATTAAAGACTCCCTGGTCCAGTACCCTACTGCGGGATCCCTTGAGGAGCTTATGCAGTTAGCTATCCGGATCGACAGGAGACACAGAGAAAGGAAAGCTGAGAAGAAAAGCTCTTCAACCTATCCTCCTATGCTTCCTCAAACTGCTCCTACTGATCAAGTCGAACCTATGCAACTGGGAGCATATCGACTGTCACCTGAGGAACGTACCCGGAGGCGTACCTCGGGTCTCTGCTTATATTGTGGAGAAAGGGCCATCTGCTTCGTACCTGTCCCGTCAGAACGGGAAAAGATCAGGCCAAGTGAACGTGGAGGGAGTACACTTAGACCTACAAGCCATCTCTCCAACAAATTCTCTACAAATACCTGCCCAACTCACATTTGGTGGTCAAGTCTTTTCTGTTCCTGCATTTGTGGACAGTGGAGCTGCAGGAAACTTTTTAGATTTAATCCTAGCCCAGTCTAGGTTTCTCAGCCATTCCTCTAGACTCCGTAATTGCTGTATGCGGACTGGATGGAACTCGCCTGAGTCATGGTGAGATTCACCATCGTTCTCCTCTTCTGCAGCTGAAGATAGGCGCCCTTCATTCCGAGACAATATCTATGTACTTGATCAATTGCCCCTCAGTACCGCTGATCTTGGGTCATCCCTGGCTAGCCCTTCATAATCCCTCTATCGACTGGACTAGGGGTGAGATAGTCCGATGGGATCCTAAATGCTCTACTTCCTGTTTGTCTTTGCCTATCAGGATCACTCATATTGGTTCCGAGCAGTTACCTTTTCCTTACCACGAATTTCAGGATGTTTTTTTGAAAAAGGAAGCAGACTTTCTTCCTCCCCCCGGGAGTACGATTGTGCTATTGAAATCATCCCTGGTTCAAGATTGCCCAAGGGAAGATTATACGCATTATCTATTCCGGAGACCCAAGCCATGGAATTATATGTTAAGGAAAACCTACAGAAAGGTTTCATTAGACCTTCCAAGTCACCTGCTGGGGCAGGCTTCTTCTTTGTGGCCAAAAAGGATTGCGGGCTGAGGCCTTGTATTTATTACAGGGGGTTAAATAAAATAACCGTCAAAAATACTTATCCTTTGCCACTTATCTCAGTCATCTTCGACCAACTTAAAGGAGCAAAAATTTACTCTAAAATAGATCTGCGTGGAGCATACAATCTGATTCGCATCCGAAGTGGCGATGAATGGAAGACGGGCCTTTAATACACAATCAGGTCACTATGTATACCTCGTCATGCCCTTCGGCCTCAGCAACGCTCCAGCAGTCTTCCAGGACTTGATTAATTATGTTCTTTGAGAGTTCTTGGGCTCCTTTGTAGTTGTCTATTTGGATGATATACTGATTTACTCCCACTCCTTAAAGCAACATCGAGAGCATGTGCGGCAAATACTTCTGAAACTCCGTCATCATCACCTATATGCCAAATTAGAAAAGTGCGAATTTGAAGTCTTTAAAGTCACTTTTCTGGGATATGTTATTTCCCCTGAAGGCTTTGCTATGGATTCGTCGAAAGTACATGCTATCCTCCACTGGGTGCAACCCTCGAATCTTAAGGCCATCCAAAGGTTCCTAGGATTCGCTCACTATTACAGGAAATGTATTAGTTCTTTTTCCATCCTTGTTGCTCCCATTACGGCTCTGACTCGCAAGGGAGCTGATCCGAATGTTTGGCCGCATGCCGCAGTATCTGCCTTTGAAGCCTTAAAACGTGCTTTCGTGTCTGCCCCTGTTCTGAAACATCCTAATCCTGATCTTCCATTTACCGTCGAAGTTGACGCTTCTGATGTAGGAGTAGGAGCTGTGCTCTCTCAAAAAGACCCGGAGGACCGTCGCCTTCATCCCTGTGCTTATTTGTCCCGAAGATTTTCTTCCGCTGAGGAACATTACGATGTGGGCAATCGAGAGTTACTGGCCATCAAGTGGGCATTGTAAGAGTGGCGCCACTGGCTCGAAGGAGCAAGGCATGTTCTCACAATATACACTGACCATAAAAATTTGTCTTACATCGAATCAGCTAAAAGATTGAATTCTAGACAAGCACGGTGGTCTCTCTTCTTCTCCCGTATCCAGTTCATTATCACCTTCCGGCCTGGCTCGAAGAACCTTAGGGCGGATGCCCTATCTCGTAGCTTTGTCTCCTACCAGACTTCTGTCTCAGAGCCGTGTTCTATTGTCCCGTCCTCATCTGTATTGATTGCCTTCACGCAAGAACTAGGGAAAACTCTTCTACAAGTTCAGTCAATGGCACCGCCTGAAACTTCTGCAGATAAACTCTTCATACCTCTCCACCTAAGGAAAGCTGTTCTCTCACAGTGCCATGACAATCAGACTTCCGGACATCCTGGTATTACCAAGACCATTGAAATCGTCTCCCGAAGTGTCTGGTGGCCGTCTATACCTGCGGATGTCAGAGAATATATTTTATCTTGCGATCTTTGTTCCAAAAACAAGATTCCCCGGAAATCTCCTACTGGCTTATTGTTGCCCTTGCCTGTTCGTCAGACCATGGACCCACTTGTCCATGGACTTTATTGTTGACTTACTTCCATCTTCCGGGTGCAACACCATCTGGGTAACAGTGGACCGGTTCAGCAAAATGGCTTATTTTATCCCTTTGACTAAATTACCTTCTGCAAGCACGCTGGCCTCATTATTTATCAAACATGTGTTTCGTCTCCATGGTCTTCCTGAAAATATTGTGTCCGATTGCGGGTCTCAGTTTGTTGCAGCCTTTGGAGATCGTTTTGCTCATTCCTGGGTATTAGTCTAAGCTTATCATCTGCCTACCATCAACAGTCTAATGGACAAACTGAAAGGGTGAATCAGTCCCTAGAACAATATCTGCGATTGTATATTTCTAAAAACCATGACAACTGGGTGGACCTTCTTCCATGGGCTGAGTTTTCCTACAATAATGCCTGTCATTCCTCATCCCAGCACTCTCCTTTCTATTGCAACCTTGGGTATCATCCCAGAGCTAATTCGCTATCCTCTTTGTCCGCTGATAAACCATCAGAATATAGGTCTACGGCCACCCGGCTTAGGAGGATCTGGAAATTGGTACATCAATCCTTACTCCGGGCCTCCTTTAGGTCCAAAGTTTTTGCTGACCTGCACCGTTCGGCCTGTTCTTTCAAGGTTGGAGATCTCGTGTGGTTATCTACTCGAAATATCAGACTTCGCCAACCGTGCAGAAAACTAGGACCCAAGTTTATCGAACCTTTTCCTATCCTGAAACAAGTCAACCCAGTGTCGTTCAGACTGAAACTTCCGGAATCCTTAAGAATACCCAACACATTCCATTGTTCCCTGTTAAAACCCGTTCTCTCCTCCAAAAAGTTCGGACACCGACGGCCTTCTAAACCTCAACCTGTATCTATTGACGGACATCAAGATTTTGAGGTCGAGAGAATCCTGGACTCGAAGAAGGTTCAGGGCCAAACTCATTTTATTGTCCATTGGAAGGGGTACGGCCCCGAAGAACGGTCGTGGGTACCGCAAAGAAATCTACACTCAGATAGGTTACTCACTGAGTTCTTTAGAAGATTTCCCGGAAAACCAGGTTGTCTGGGTCCCTTGACCCCTCCTCAAGGGGGGGTACTGTTATGAGCCACAGGGGCTCCGGGCACGGCCGCGACTCACTTCCCCGGCAGGCTCTGCATCCCGGCCATCGTCATTGCGACCGTGACGTCATTTCCCCTGGGTCCCGGCCGTTGCCTAGGCAACGGTCGGGACGCTCTCAGTTAGCAGCGCTGCGTCCCGGCATCTAGGTAGCCGGGCGCAGGCGCACAATTGATTTTGTTATAGCCCAGCTGGGCTAAGTGCCTCCTGCTGTGGCTGGACCCTGCTCCTGCTTCACACTGCTCTCCTTGAAAAGAGAGAGCTGCGTGCACCTAACAGTAGTACATGCAGCATTGCCCATGTATATTTTGGGGATAGGAAGAGTTGGAGAGCAGCCAAGCACTGTCTAAAATTATAGCCACGCCCCCATGCATGCTGGTCACACCCACTGGCGGCGTGGTGTGGAAACCCCCCTCTACAAAGGGGGCATGACCAGCATGCATGGGGGCATTGCTATAATTTTAGACAGTGGTTGGCTGCTCTTCAACTCTTCCTATCCCCATAATATAGATGGACAATGCTGCCTGCACTACTGTTAGGTGCACGCAGCTCTCCCTTTTCAAGCAGAACCATGTGAAGCGGAATCAGGGTCCAGCCACCTCAATTATACAGTGCCCCAGGCTTAGAGGGGAGTTTCCAGGCACTAGGTAACTCCCCCTTGGTTTGCCTATGCATCTGTTAATCCATCCTCCTATCATATTTACTGTCAATGATTAATTAAACATATATGTATATAATAAAAAAACAAGAAAAGTATGTAATATTAATACTTAATTATTAGCCTGTCAATCTTTTATCTAATTAAATCACAGTGTGGCTAGACTTGCTAAATGAGTGATTCATTAAAAACGAATGCTTTAATAAATGTTTCTTCTTATTTACACCTAATTAAGCAATCAAGAATATATTTCTTTGGGCGTTCATTTCAAAAATCATATTGTGTTTTTTATAATAGTGGCGAATTTATATCAGTGGCACGGCAATGGGAACCAGATTGGCCAACTAAGACTAATGTGTCTTTTTGACTACCGCAGATAGACTTTATTCTTTCCACTCCATTAACCCATTTATCAAGGAGTTTTGACATTTTAGGATGGTAAACAATATAAAAAATTATTTACAGAAACTAGAAACATTACAATTGCTTTATAATGAGAAAATAATGCATATACCAGCTTAATCCAGAGACAGACTATTAAAGGGAGAATGGCAGAGAAATTCAAAAAGGACAATGTTATAGTACATTTAATATTTTCATGCATGTTTTAGTTAAGGTAGATAAAGAATAAACTTTGTAATAAATACAATTATTAATTAAAATTTGAATACCATGAGTGAAAAATATGTACTCTGTGTTGACATGGGATTGTTACAAGTGAAACTTAATGATACTACACTGAAAATGTCCATGTTTGATTGCATCAAATAATAGTGTAATCTGGGAAAAGGATGACCTATATAATGCAGCTGTAACGCTGGACACAAACTTAGATATTGTCCAAGTCACTGCAATGTCCGATAATTATCAAAACCCATAGGACCATTAATGAAATTTTTGATGAATGCAGATAGAAGATTACTGCTATCAGACCAAGGGGTACATTTACTAAACTGCAGGTTTGCGAAAGTGGAGATGTTGCCTATAGCAACCAATCAGATTCTAGCTGTCATTTACTTAGTGCATTCTACAAAATGACAGCTACATTCTGTATGGTTGCTATAGACAACACCTCCACTTTTGCAAACCCGCAGTTTAGTAAATATACCCTCAAGTGTTTTGTCTTCCAATCATGCTAACAAGCCTCAGTGACCAGGCCAATTTGAATGTACAGATTTCAGCCAATTTGGACTGTACTTTTATGGTCAAGTTACATAGTGATTCTATGCTAGGGCAGCACGGTGGCTTAGTGGTTAGTACTTCTGTCTCACAGCACTGGGGTCATGAGTTCGATTCCCGACCATGGCCTTACCTGTGAGGAGTTTCTATGTTCTCCATGTGTTTGCGTATGTTTCCTCTGGGTGCTCCGGTTTCCTCCCACACTCCAAAAGCATTGTAGGAGTTTTACTGGCACAGCAGACGGAGTTTTACACGCACCGAGCAGATGTCCAATTTTGTTGCGCCAGAGTAAAATGTTGAGGATACAGTCCGGAACCTAGATCTTCAGATAATTTAGAGTTACCCCATTTCACACTTGTGATGCATAGCTTTACCTCTATGGTCATGGACAAGGACAGTGGCTCAGTGGTTAGCACTTCTGCCTCACAACGCTGGGGTCACCAATTTAACAAACATTTGAGTGAAATTTGATTTTTTTATCTTTGCTGTACGAATCACACGCAGGCAAAGCAAAGTGTAGCACAGTTTCCTCCCACACTCCAAAAACATACTAGTAGGTTAATTGGCTGCTTACAAAATTCTCCTTAGGTGGAGTATGTGTTTGGGAGTTTAGACTGTAACCTCCAGTGGGGTTGGGACTGATGTGAAAGACAAATATTCTCTGTACAGTGCTATGGCTATAGAAAGTGACTGCAGGAGTTCAAGAAGTGGTCTGTTTCTCACTGGGCGTAGGTAGGTTAGCTTTAATTCCCTGTGCTCTATACATAATATGCTGCTAGAGAATACACAAATCCACCTATACATATAAACACGTTTGCTAGAAAGAAATGCAGTTCTGTTTCATTATAGTGCTAGCTCTGCCTGTGATAGTTTTATTATGATTGTGCAAATGTCCAGGATTGTCTGAAACTTGAACAAGATAAATAATATGAAATAATAACAAACAACTATACCAACTGTAATGTCCGTAATTATCGTTACCAATAAAGATTGATTGATGCGATCAATGTGGTTCCAGAACACAAAGATATTTAATAACAAAGTATAGGCAATAGATACGCTTGCACACTGGATCCAGTAACAGCTCATCAATTCTGAAGCCTGTGTTGTCAAACAGAGTGTTCCTGTACCAGTGGCCTGTTTATATACAGTTTGGTTTGAAAAAAACAGTGATGATGTCACAATGTACACAAAGATAACACTTAAGCTGGGTACACACTACAGATATTTCGACCAACTTTTAATGCCGAGCGATTTTACATGCGCTCGGTTCATGGACTGCATACACACTAGCCTTGTTTAGGACGATAAAGGGAAGAGCGGACGTCCCTTTAGCGACTTTTTACAGCCATGTTGTCGTGAGCAATGACTGTAATTTCGTACTCACTGTTGTGGATCGGTCGGAAGTTTATACACACTACACAGCGGAAACGAGATTGGAACGAAAATATTAAACGGTACGACCAACCAAATGAGGCGATAATCGTCCATTTGGGCAGACTTTTGACCATCGTGTCACTGCACACACTGACCCGACTTTTAAAACGAGCGGTCATATGTCGGCTGTTTGAGCCGATTATTGGACGAAAACAGTGTAGTGTGTACCCAGCTTAAGTTCTTCAATGGTTCAGGGTTTAAGATAGTCCAGTACAATGCAGGTCATAGGTCAGTTCAAACGATGCTTCTTCAAAGCTGTGTAAGTGTCTTGCCTCAGAAAACCGCGAAAAATCTGGTTTAAACTAACCCATTAGCAGAGTATGAATCTTATACTAATCATTACTAGTGATCGCAGTGGTGATGATTCTGGATTCTGATGGTGAAATGTGGATTAATATATGACCAAACACAATACATTTCTTATAATCGAACCATAAATATCTTTAATGAAGGTGTACCTTTGTGTAATAAAATCTCTAAGTCCTTTATATTAATAATAAAAGAATGTAAGTTGAAAACTTTATTAAAATTAAACTATTTACAAATTTAGGTGTGAATGTAAGTGTATTTACTTTGTTTTCATATGCAATTGTGTAATTAGCCACTGTACTCCGTCACGTACGAATCTCAATTACATAGGAAAACATTACAATCAGTATTTATTAATTTGGAACTGCTTCATCCAATTATTTGACTTCGACACATCCTGACAAAGTCAACGTGTAATAATGGGTTTTGGATCAATTTACCTTTCATGGTTGGCCACACACGTATCTTCTGGTCATCAAATTTTGCTGATTTAGGTCAAATTGGAACACAATCGCTTCATGTGTTGGGTTCCACCATCCATATGTCTGACCACATTGTATAAAGGACCAGCATTACGGCCGAACGGGCAGATCTTAATCTATTTGTGAAGCTTTAGTTTGCAAATTGTCCTGAAAGTCTCTTCATGAAAACTAGCATTATATTTTTTTGCATCCTCTTAGCTTAAATAGAGGTTCAACACTTGACGCTGTCTGAAATTAGGAAGTTTCATATAAGCCATACCACCCTACACTTAGAATCACGAAAATGGGACAAGATAAGCCCTGCCCCCATTCCAAACAAACGCCGCCCACAAGCATGCAGCTTTATGTAGAACTCGGCCCAGTTGTTAAGCCCCACCTCCTTTTTTAATCTGCAGTTATCCCTCTGTCAAAGGTAGCAGTAACCTTTCATTCTTTGCTGAAATGAGTTTGAGTGTACTCCGTTCCATTTCCCCGCTAGGGGGTGGCTGAAAAAGTTATTTTTGAGCTATGTATATTACCTCTTAATGATATACAGCATTTACAAACATTTGCGATGTTGATGAAACAATTGAGATGAGAATACTTATAAATTTACTTTTAATGCTTAGCGATCCTTTGAAAAATAATTAACTAGACACAATGCTCTAGTTTTCAAGGTGACTCAGAATCCTTTAAAAAAAAATCTTGTTAGCATTGACTAATAAAAAGAACTAACATAAAAGAGATCTGGCTTTTCACTAGTCATGTAACTGTGTTTCTTATAAGTGAAACCACTTCTGTACATTATCGGAAAAAGGGTCATCACATCGTTTTTCTCCCTTTGATGTTTCAAGTCTATATTTTCAGCATTACTTCCCTTTAATTTGCTCTTGATATTAAAAGTGGTTTATTGCAGTGTAATTATCTGAAGTATTATTGCTCTAATAGTTATGTTATTCTTGTTAAAAGATCCAGAGAGACTCATCTTGTATCTCTCCTCGACTAACAATAAGACAATAACGGATATTACTTTCTAGGTTTGTCAATGTGCCCTATAGTTCAACTCTTATCCTTCATTCTCTAAGTGTTATAGACATGGTTCAAGTGAAGTATTTGTTTTATGTTAATCATATTCAGCATTCTGTACATTAATATTTCAGCTTTAAAATGTGTTGTTCAATAAATGATAATTGAAAATGAAAGGAATTGTGTTGCCTTGGAAGATAATTAAACTGAATTATTAACTCTTTATGGTAACTGTGTCTGATGATAAAGTGCAGTTCAATTTTATATTCCTCTTCATAACAAACAGGATAAAAACATATTATTCCATCTGCGGTTAATTAATAAGCAAATGGTAAAATGTGCTGATTAGTTTAAATGATTTGTTCCTGATTTGCTTTAATCCAATAATTTGTGTTACCTAGGAGACTGCAAATGAGAATTCAAGCCCAAGGAAGCTTTGGGCTTCTGTGAATCATATCTCATCTTTCAGATCTTTCACATTTGAGTCATATAAAAGCAAGTATCATGACCAATGTTCCTTCTAAGCGAGTGATCGTTTTCTACAATATCAGATACACAAAATGGGGGTGTTTTGGGCTCTTCAATTCTCCCGTTGACCTCTAATTTTGGATCCTTTGGTTTCAACAAGATCAACGTATGCACCTTTTCTATTATTTGTGTTACTCCGTCAGAGATCTCCATTTGGCCATTTCATTCAAATTACTTTTGAGTGCAACTGGGCTGTTAACTTAAATTGTGAATAAGAGAGCTATTGAAAATATACTATTGAGCAGTTCTAAATACTGCATTAATACACATGTTCTGGATTACTGAGCACATCAAACTAAGAACCAATATATAGCCAAAAATCATACTTGTGTTAACACCTTGTCGAAGTCGCATAATTGGATGAAAGAAAGTATATTAATTAATATTGTTTTACCGTGCGATTGCGATCAGTACGCCATGTGTAACATGTCATGGCGCGATCGCACGATAAAACACGCACGCATACACTCGCACTTTCACATTCATTTATTTATATATTTCATATTCATAATTGTTCCATTACACAGTCGTTTATGAACAGATGGTATTTGGATTATAGTTATATATATTATAAGGTTATATGTACACTTTAGTGATATTTTAAATTCAGGTCACTGGAAGTATGTCATGTTTAGTATCATTCTAATCCCCAATTTATTCGCAGACATCCGGGGGAATCGCCAAACAGAAAATACATTGCGTATGGTAGTTATAGAGTGTAGGGAATAAATTATTAGAATGATATTGTCTGTGTAGTGTAAATAGACTAGTTTAAACTGGATTCTGGGTGGGAAAATCAGAGTCATCATCTGGAGAGCAGACTCCCACCCTTGGAATGTTGACCCCCCCCTTGGAGGGGGTTGTTTTAACTGGCCAATGACCTGCATTACACTGGACCCTTCTGAAGCCTGGACCTATAGAAGCAAGCCACATCATCTGTATTGTTTTCTCTGCATCACTGAGTGTATATATACAGCTCCCGGGGACCAGCTAAAACAGTCATCACTGTCCAGTCTTCTGGACTGAAGGACTGTCTAGCTGGATCCAGCAGCGTATGTTTGTATGAATTTGGTATCGGCTGTATTGTACTTGTTGATCTGAACTGCTAAACCTTTTTGCTTTTTGCTAAATAAATTGCTTGTGCTTTGGAACTACATAAATCGCTTAGACAATGTTTATTGAAGAACGATGAAAATACTTTAATAACCTTAATTCCCAATCATATATTGATCCTTTGGATACCCCAATCCAACCCATAATTCTTCTTACAAGAAATTGCCCTGGGCATTAATCTGTACTTTTAATACCACTGACAGCAGATAAGAGTATATCTGCAGGGGTTCATGAATCAGGTACTTCAATTTTTGAGTTATTTGTGAACAAACATAACCTGTACCCTTAGTAAATGTTATACGTTTCGTGTTGAATATTCAAATATTCAAATTTGCTAGTATAAAACCCTATTCAAAATCATCGGCCCCTGTTACCAAAAGTGATCATGTGATTCCGCACCATCCTTATTGATCAATTTAAAGCAAACTATTGGCTGACCCTCATTCGAATTGCTAAACGTATTTGGACTGTATGAACTGGCTGTCAGGTTCTCATAGGCAAACCGAGAGGGGGGGGGGGGGTTCCTAGTGCCTGGAAACTCCCCTCCCAGTCTAGGGTACTGTATGCTTGAGGTGGCTGGACCCAGCCTCGGGACCAGCCACTTTGCAGCTTGTATGCAGATCGTTTCTGTCTGCACTGTTCACAGCCATCTCTCCCCAACAAGTATTGAAAGCAGCAAGAACAGGTAGGGGAGAGCAGGACAGTCTGTCATCTGTTCTGACACACTCAGTCAGGACTTTGTCCTGATTGTAGGGACAGTTGGGAGGTATGTCCCGCTTCACACGGCTCTGCTCGAAAAAGGAGAGCTGTGTGCCCCTAACAGTAGTGCACGCAGCATTGCCCGTGTATATGATGGGGATAGGAAGAGTTGGAGAGCAGCCAAGCACTGTCTAAAATTATAGCCACGCCCTGAAGCATGCTGACCACGCCCACTGGAGGTGTGGCATGGAAACCCCCCTCCACAATTCCTCTGGTGGAAATTGTAGTTCCACAAAAGCTGATGAGCCACTGGGTGCATTACTATGGTGTAGAATATTTTTTTGACACGGAAATTACACTCTTAAACCTTTACAGGTGGAATAGCCGGGCGCTGAATGCTGAAATTGTGTGCACAAATGATCATCTTAGTCTTATGTCATAAATTTATTGCTCTAACAAATCAGCGTCATACTTGAGTGTCTAAACTACACCATTAAGCAGAGTCCATAACTGACCTTTAATGAGCATTGTCTAGTAACCGTATGAAAAATTGCTTTACAACAACAGTTTTTAATAGGTCCTGTATCCTTTAACAGCTTGCAATGCAAATTTTAAGCTGAAATGTAAATCTTTTATATTCATTACTATTTCAAAATCATCAGTTTGCTACAGAAACTTAAGCACACACAACTGTCGCCCTATCTATCAATCTTTATCTGTACACATTCCGCAATCATTGCAGAGACCAGAAGTACAATAGAACTGTCGATGTTAGTTAGGAAACAAAATATTGCAAATAATTATACTCTGTGATTGAAAAGGTAAAATTTCCAGCACTCTGCTGAACCTGTGATTGTTATATTGGACTAGAATGTTAATAGAATATTTGCCAATAATATAACAAAAAATGTTCGCAAGGCTCATTTTTTATGTTTTAGATTATATTGGTATTATGTCACCTTCATTGTAGAGATCCATGAATCAGGTCCTCTTACAGCCAAATCTTACTCTAGTGTGATCATTTTAAGGATTATTATTCTTATTAAAAATACACCCACAAAGCCTCAGAGAACATCAATATACTGTATGACAATAACGGATATTATTTTTTGATGTTGTACCTTCTAGTTCTACTCATGTTCAGAGACAGACTATTCGCCTGTGAACACAAGTGCATACAATTCATCTTCGAAGGCATCTCCGTTCCACCCTCTTGGGTGGAACGGGGCGGGGGGGGGGGGGGGGGTGGAGTCATATCCATGTAGCCAGTGTACTGTAAGGGCGTGCCAAGGTGGAGCTCAAGTACATCCGTCCAATTCAAGCTCTGGGCATCTCTCAGGTACGTGACTTTCAGTTATATCACTTGCACCTGATACAGGTCAGGTGTAAATTCCGAGTGATAGTGATGACGGCTGTGTATACATGCTAGAACATGTGTTTGCAATCAGGAGTAATTGTAAAAATGAATTTTATGTACAATAGGCATTAATAACAACTGATAATGGTATTTCATGTATAAAAAATAGAGATGCTCACTGACCCCCGTGAACTGGTTTTGGTTTTGGATCTGGATTAGCTTCGTGTTTTGGTTTTGGCAAAACCACACTTGTGTGTTTTGGTTTTGGTGTTGGTTTTGGATTATTATTTTTTTTTAAAAAAAGAACCCTAAAATATACTAAAATCACATAATTTTGCTCTTTTTTTTGTTCCTACATTATTATTAACCTCAATAACACTAATTTCAAGTCATTTGCAGTCAATTTTGACCACCTCACAGGTCACAATATTATTTTCATACACTTTCGGACAAATACTGCAGCGACCTGGCTGGATGGTAAGCGACAGAGCAATGACACAAACACACGGCAGTTCCTAGCACATCTAGGACACATCGGCGCACAGCAGTGGCAGAAAAGATAAATGGGGGTCCGCCCTCCCACCCACTGTGATGTTGGATCTTAAAAAGGAATTCAAAACTCACAAGATCCGATATCCGACGACATAAGGATGACGTTTTGCCTCGTTTTCAATTCCGAGGGCACGAGACAGCTCGGTACTCGCATCCCCTAAATTCGGGTGTGTTCGGTTCTCGAGGGACCGAGCCTGAGCATCTCTAACACAAAATGTAAAAACAAACTAATCTTTTTGCATTAATGATTATATTATTAGCAAGTGATAATGTATTTTATATTTTTTTATTCTGTGAGTTCTGATGAGACTTTATACATATATATGCATTGTGCGTATCCTGCAGTGTATATACACTCACGATCGCGATCTCCATAGAGTTTCCAGAGTCGTGCTCTTTTCAGCCGATGTCGGCAATGAACATGTCCTGGTGGCTTAAATGTAGAGAGTGCTGTAGGTGGAATAGTTTGTTTCTTCTTTTCTGAGACTGAAGATTCCGTTTCAGAGTCACAGAAGTTAACGAAACTAGTAAGGACATGTGGATAGCTATAACAAGGAGGTTAATCAGTGTGACAGGAATGAATGAATGACTACTGCGTTGTCATTTTCTAAACGACTAGAAGACCAGATGAAGAGCACAGATCTGAAGGTAAATTGTGTCAGTGTGTATGCAAGAATCGCACGAGCGATCGGACCTTCAGTCGTTATTAAAAATCGTTGTAGATAACATGTCAGTGGGAACATACTTCAGTGTGCACCTAGCCTAACTCCTGATCAGTAGTGATGACAATGTGTATGCATGCTTTAACATGTGTTTGCAACTGTAAAAACTGTAATCATGTATTTTATGCTCAGTAGACATTAATAACATCCTAATAAATGTATTTCATGGGAATAAAATAAATAAAAACAAACACTTTTTTACTGTATTATCATTAATGCCTTTATTATTAACAGGTGACATTATTTCAATATATTTTTTTATTTTCTGTGCGTTCTTGTGCAAATCTATATTCCACATAGACATTGGAGGTATTGTGCAGTGTGTTGTGTAATTGAGCACAGCAGATATACGCCCGAATTCAGCAGAGCGCGTCTCTTGAGATCCATGAGAGCATCGCCGCACCGGCCTCCTGTGGCCACCGGTCCTTCTGGCATTTGCCAGAAGTTACAGATGGCCAGTCTGTGTTTGGGGCCATCGCCTGGTGATTTTTCAGGCACCTCCATGTCCCTACTCTAAGGGCACATGGCGGTTCAGGCTTTCCTGCTCCCAGCCTAATGGCCAGAAGTGTAAGGAAGCCTCTAAATTATTAGGTAGGTCATCACTTAGGACCAGGGGCAGGCTGGGCTGGGGGGCACGGGGGCTGCTGAGCCGAGTCTTGCCCCCCAGGCTAAAATTTGCCAACCCTCCTCTGCCTAGGAAAGTGTTATACCATACATGCCAACTTTTAAGATCTCTCCCCCGGGAGACCTATGACACTGTGACATGGGGTAGGTGGAGGGCGTGGTAACATTGTCGCGTTACCATTATGCGATTAAGCCGTGACTTTCGGCAAATGCGGGGGCTTTGCCTACTCTTACGGGAGTCCGTGAGGACTTCCCGAAATTCGGGAGCCTCCCGGTAATTCCAGGAGAGTAGGCAAGTATGTGTTATACCAGTTAGTCAAATCTGTTTTTATAGTATATACAAACTGAACAAAATGCACTTACAAACAATGTCAAGAGCAAAAGTATCTCCCAGCTGCTCCAATTTGGGTACCCTAAAAGGGGTGCATCTTCTTGTGAAGTAGGTGAGGCTTCAATGAAAAGTAGTCATGGCTGGACAGATTGAGGCGTGTTCTGTGTATAAATGGAGGCATGACTTGCACGGATCTGGGGCTGCGTTCTAATTGTCCTGATTTTGCCTGGGTAAATGTCTGGATGTATGCAATGCAGAATCTGCTCTAGAGCCACTTGCTAAGGGTAGAATTATGTGTTTTGTTCCATATTTGTATAACATTTATATAGCAAATTCCATTGCTTTTAAAAATATTAAACTCTTTTGCATCATTTTCCTAGATACTGCAAGATACGCTCAATTTCAACAACCGAACAGGTTTAATATATTTATTATAAATATATTTGTTGCTCATAGACATATAACTAAATAGAGTTTACAGTACCACACATATTGCACAGAAAGTACACAGCAATGTTAAGTTCTATATGTATAATTTTACTTCCTTCTGTTTTATATGTGTTGGCTCTGAGCCTATGATTATTCGGTTATTGCCTCTTTCCTCAATTTTTAAATAAAATGGAAATGAAAACATAAAATACAACAGAGGGAACAAAAAATAAAAAGTCTATTAAAATTCCCAAAACAAATACTTTGGGTTATGTAAGTTTACAGGGCGGTAGCCCGTATAGACTCCTGCGTATGGGAATCCCATACATTTCGGAGGCCTCCGTGTCAGACAACATCCGGCCAGACTTAATGTGTTTCTCAGTCCTGGGGAACGAGTCATGAAAATGCAGAACGTCTGTGAAAACGAGACGAGAAAATGGAACTTACAGAGGAAAAAATGAATAATGAGGGAGAGAATTAAGGCTGCGATTTAGAGAAATTCTAGCTCCGTATTAGTTTGTGGGTTGACTTTACATGATGTATACACATTGTAAACCTTATTGTTCACGAAGAAGGAAATTATTATTTAAGAAAAAATGCAGGTTGTTAAAATGGAAAAACACTTTATTTGACAGTATGGTTTATTGTTTGTTTGGGTGTTTTGTTGCATTTGTTTTGTGTGGGTTATTAACCGTTGCATGGGCTGGCACTGTGCAAGAATGGGCAACTTCTTAACTGGATTCTGTCTTCTTTTGCATTTACTTACATTACACTTGTGTCAGTGTCTTCATTGTGCACACATTACCCAGTGCACGCTGTCAGTCTGAGTTACTTTAGGTCACGGACACATTTTTAGTTGACACTGACCATCCGCACTGCGGTCCTCATTTAGGGCTCTAATCATGAAGACCATTCCGACTTCTGGCGGGGCAATTTCTAAAAAAAATTGTCACCTGAGCAGGTAAGCAATGCACAGTTCCCCATCTGCCAGCAGTAATTGGACTCTTACCAGTCACCAGGCCAATCTGGTGTCGATCTGAGCACTGCTGTCCCTTAAGCATGTGCCCAGTTTGCCTGCATGGTAAGTACAGCTCTGCTCTATTTCCAAACGTGCAAAATTATATGAAACCATTGTTGCCAATGGGTATTTATTTTGTCAAAACACCTCATCAAAACAACTTGAACATAGTACTGTTGTTTAACTGCTCATTTAACCTTCATTTTCTTATTAAACATTATGGAGACATTCAGGGACATAGAGGATGCCTTTTACTTACGTGGTAGGTGTTTGTAGTGCGTCTGGGTGAGCAAACAGCTTTCAACTTAAATTCCAGCTTTACCATTCCTCCGAACACTTAACATTTCCAAAGGGGACGGGGTTGAGTCACATAGAAGATGAGCTCACATCACAATGGGTGCGGTCATACCCCCAGGGCGTGTCTAGCATTTCTGAAGCACTAGGCCGCCCCCAACACTCTCCCCTAAAACCACCTTTTGAATTGCCGTACTCACCAGAGGACATGCGGAGACATACCTCAGGACTTTGTGTGAGTTGGGGCAAACTTGTAACTGGGGGATGTCAGGAAAGTCCCTTCAAATCAGGACTTTCCAGGTGAAAATCAGGATAGTTGTGGGGCATGGCATTACACCACAAGTGGAAATCATTGAATTTCATATAGCTTGCTCTACGACAACCTCCAGTTTTCCCTTTTGATGATTGCCAAGTGCATCTTCCCTACACCAAGTAAAATACTTTATGTTTCTGCAATATAAGCTCTCTTTATGCAGCCAACTTCTGTGCAGTCTAACAATGATGCCATTCTCATACACATACACATATATGTCATCCATGACCTACCTAGTCAACCGACAGAGCCCTCAACAACTCCACCTTTAAATACATCTCAAATATTATTTCAAAATAGTCTCCCTCCCGCCCTTTTAGATCTACCTCTGACCTGCGCCTTGTCTTGTTTCTGGTAACCACCACTCACTCCGGCCTACAAGACTTCTCCCGTGCTGCTCCCCACTTATGGAATTCCCTACCACGCTCAATCAGACTTTCCCACAGCCTTCAAATCTATAGATGCTCTCTGAAAACCCATCTCTTTTTTAGAGGTGACCTTATCCTCGATAATACTATTCACACTAATGCACCCTCACAACTGTCCCAATCTCCACTCTGAGTCACACTAGCTCCTCTTGTTTCAGCTGTGCCCTCCTCCCACTTAGAATGTAAGCTCTCTGGTGAGCAGGGTCCTTCATACCCTTTGTTTTCATGTCTGCATTTATTTTGTCTACCTTGTATGTCGCTGTTTTATGTATGTCCCGTTTTCCCTACTGTACGGCGCTGCGGAGCACTGTGGTGCCTGACAAATCTACGATAATAATAATAATAATAATAATAATAATAATATTAATAGTGTGCGCAAAACCTGTTGTAAGGAATGGAGATTTTACAAACGTATCATTCTGTGGTGCTTTGTTCGTGAGAGTCACTTCGTGTTCCCCCAAATTAAACATTGCAGACAGTATTTGATATTAAAATAAGGACAGATTTATAGGATGCGGTTGGAAAAACAAACAAAAAACTTTTAGTTTAACATGTAATTCACAAATCCTTTCCTTCTAAAACGTGGCCTTAAAAGTGTCCACAGCTTAATATTCACCAGAATATCTGTGTTTATGGGGGAATCTTATGCTAAAAGTTTATTATTAATGACGTTTTTTGAGAATTTGTGTCCGTTAGATTTTAAGACCAGATACTTTCATCTAACAGCCAAAACACCACTTTTGTGGTGCCTTAAGCTCACGGGTGTCTTTACATGGGGCTACGTCTATATCTAAATGTTATAAATGGTTTCAGCAACTTTCTAGGCTTTGTGTCCCCGGTGAAGTTAGTGCAACTGACCATTCAGAGTTGATACAGCACAACATTGACATTGTCTCTGCAGCTGCTTTGAACTCCCACAGTTTCATCAACATCTTTTGTCCGTTCTCGTTGAGGGACATCTGCTGAAACCGCCAAGGATTTGGGTGAAAGGGACTCAAGGTCATAGGACTGACAGGGTAGGGTATTGTCAACATCAGAAACAATTCTCCTGTCAAGCGGCACAAATGTCCAGCTTTCCCCCCTAAACAGTCCAGTTTTCAACGCTCACAAAATGTTCATAGAATCCGTATAGCTGTAAACCCAGAATAAGGTGTAATTGAAATAGCTTAAATATGTTCTAAAATAACCACTCAAATACCTCGTCCTGGTGCTGAGTACAAAGTGAATCTCTGCAGCTCAATTCGGCGGCTGATTCATGACATTGGGTCAATTGTTCAAATTTAGAAGTTTTGGATCTTGTATTTTTATTACATGTTGAAATGAAAAAGTAAAAAAAAACATAAGGGAATAACAAATTAATAATAATAATAATAGTAATAATAATAATAGACATCTAATTAATTATATGTTATCTTTACATTTTCTATAGTTTTTGCTGTGTACTGTCTTTTGAAATTATTTTTGTGTTGGCCGCAACAAACGATTTTTTTCAGCTATGAGAAATGTAAAAGATCTGTACTGCCCCAAAAGATAGGGGAGCATATTTAACTATGTACCCTCTCCTCCCATCTCAGCTCTTTTTAATATACAAAATCTTGTTTAAATGATTCTGGTGCTTGATTTTTCACTACTTAACCACTAAGCCACCATGGGGCAGCACGGTGGCTTAATGGTTAGCACTGCTTCACAGCAGTAGGGTCATGCGGTGAATTCCCAACCATGGCCTTATCTGTGTGGAGTTTATATGTTCTCCCTGTGTTTGCATGGGTTTCCTCCATGTTCTCCGGTTTCCCCCCACACTCCAAAAAAAACATACTGGTAACTTAATTGGCTGCTACCAAATTGACACTACTCTCTGTGTGTGTTTGTGTGTGTGTGTGTGTGTGTGTGTTAGGGAATTTAGACTGTAAGCTCCAATGGACCAGGGGCTGATGTGAGGGAGTTCTCCGTATAGCGCTGCGGAATAGATGAGGATGATGTTGATCTGCCCGGTCATGCTTAAAAAATTTTTTTGCACCTCTCTAAAAGTCTGATACTAAAAACAAAAATGCAAAAACTTACGACAACACAGTGACTTCTACCACTCATCCAACCATCCTTATGATATAAGTGCTAATTATTATTATTATTACACTGAACATAAAATCAGGTAATATAAAGGAGATAGATATATCTTTCTATTTTACTTTCATTCTGTCTACTGAGATAGAAAATCCTCCGGTAGCGTGCCGTTGACATGTTGACAATAAATGTACGTGTCAGAGAAGATCACCGTTTGACACAGGTGTGTTCCGTGCCTTTAACAAGAAGAAAAATGATTACCAAGAATATAAAGCAACATGTCAGCAGGCGGATATATGAAATACCACTGTAGGAATAATACAGTATGGTATCCTCTTTGTTTTAGCTTTTTTTTTTTTTACTACTGACGTGAAGATGTCTCTGTATATTGCAACTTCAGCCATTCTAGCAGATAATCTGCCATCCATCTACCAGCTGCTGTGCTGGCAAGGGACCATCTTTTGTTTCTATGGCAAACACAGCAGGCAAATGGCATGCGGGACTGGAGTTTAGCCAAGGTAATCTGATGGCACAGCTTACTGTTATTTGAAAGAGGAAACGGGGCTGCAAAGCCTGTTTGTGTCTGCCAATAAGAGTTGAACTTTGTGCCGAACGTAGGGCCAATTACCTTCCTCGAACCAGGTGTTAACTGGAGACGTTGAAAATCTTCTAAGTGACCAACACAGCATGGACAATTAACCAATTCAGGGGAGGATACATTCCTTCTCTTTGTGATGTCATCTTGGCATCTGCTGAATTTGATTTCCCTTTTATTTCCACAAAGTTCTCTTGTCAATGCATATTAATGGGCATTTCAGGAATGCGACTTGGCAGAGCGGCCGACATTTTTTATTTATTGTAACCTGCAGCTCTATATCTGCCAATATTTTATCAGAATCCCCTCATTTAGCTTTAAAAAGTCATTGTCAGAGAAAAGATAATTTAAGGTACACTTGGTAACGGTGAGCACAGTATATTACTTTACTTTATATCGGCTTTATACAAAGTAGATTTATGCCCAGTTGCAGAATCAAGGACACTGGTAGAGGTGCTTGAGACTTCATTCCAGTTCATGGACAACAGTCGTGATCGCAACAAAATCCAGGATTGAGTATTATTATTATTATTATTATTATTACTACTATTTATTAATTCCGTAGTGCTGTACAACTACAGTTTAATGCCAAACAATGCAGAATCATCATCATCATAAGCTACTTATATAGCGCCACTAATTCCGCAGCGCTGCCCAGAGAACTCACTCACATCAGTCCCTGTCCCATTGGGGCTTACAGTCTAAATTCCCTAATATACACACACACACACACACACACACAGAGTAGGAGACTAAGGTCAATTTGTTAGCAGCCAAATAACCTACCAGCATGTTTTTGGAGTGTGGGAGGAAACCGGAGCACCCGGAGG
This sequence comes from Mixophyes australis, assembly GCA_036250195.1. Classification (NCBI taxonomy): domain Eukaryota; kingdom Metazoa; phylum Chordata; class Amphibia; order Anura; family Limnodynastidae; genus Mixophyes; species Mixophyes australis. The sequence goes on along the minus strand of JAVHZZ010000005.1, from coordinate 16,780,724 downwards.
AAACCCACGCAAACACGGGGAGAACATACAAACTCCTCACAGATAAGGCCATGGTCAGGAATTTAACTCATGACCCCAGTGCTGTGAGGCAGAAGTGCTAACCACTCAGCCACCGTGCTGAGATCTGGATTCTGAGTGAGTTTGGTCAGTCCTCAGGTAAAGCAACAACATACATGCAGTAAGCTAAATGGTGATTCGAATGCTCCCTGGTCTCTAGAATGCTCACTGGTCACTAAAATGCTTAGAGGTCACTAGAATGATCTCTGTATTTTATGTTTAATACAAGAAAGCTTTCTGGTCACTAGAATGCTCAGAGGTCAGTAGCATGCTGTATGTATTTTATCTTTGATACTAGAATGCTCGACGGTCACTAGAATGCTTAGAGGTCACTAGAGTGCTCTCTATATTTTATGTTTGGCACTAGAATACTTTTGGTCACTAGAATGCTCTCTGTATTTTATATTTGCCACTAAAAAAAGGTCTCCACTAAATACCTGTTTGACATATCAAGTTGTCATATATTTGAACTACAGACACATAAGTCCTACCGGGCCCAATTTTGTATAGTATCGTTTTTCGGGACCACATGATTCTCCTTGATTCTCATTGTATCAGGATTACGTCTCTTATATTAATAGAGCACAACTTAGTTAGGGCATTTTGGGCAATGTTCCTTGCAGAGCCTTTTGAGGAACCCTCTGCACTGAGCAGCAGACTACATTACTTCACACTATTTAGACAATAGTTTTAGCCCTACTAGCGTCCACAATGTTATATAAAACCAAATATGAAAAATGCCTAAACTTACTGAGCAAGACCTAGAACTCTGCTAGCTCGTCCTTACTTAAAGAGGTTTACAAGGCACTAGAACATTGAATAGTCTACTAGTGGAGGAATTAATCACTAATTACAGAGAACCGCCTTACTGTGCTAGGTACAGTACGCACTTTAAAGAACTGTTGTTTTATTAAGCAGAAATAGTCATATAAAACACCTTGTTGTTTGTACAATAATTTTCACACGTCAGGTCCCTTTAACTGCTTTGCATATCCTCATTCTCAGTTGGAAAATATGTATTTTGCTCTGCACTTGGCAGTTATATGTTCTATTTGCATTATTTGCACATCGAGCTTCCCTGTCACCTGAAATGTCAACATTTGCACATATCCCATCATGAATGTATCTGGCTTCCCAGAACTGTGAATGATTCTCATTTAAGCCACAGACATGTGCATGTAAATGACATTCCTGAGATGCTACTGCCTCAGCGAGATTGCAATCGCACTCCTGGTTATATCAGAGGAGCCCTCAGCCATAGTGTCAGAAGGACAATATACATAAAGGTCATGCTAGATCAGAAATAGTAACAAAATCTCAATAATAGCTCCGATGCACATAAAAAAAGTTGATGGATAGCAATCACCCCCCCCCCTCCCCCAAGTCAAATCAAGTCAAATTACGATCTTGCTCCAGGATGTAGTTCAATATTTAGTGTGATTGGGCAGCATGGTGGCTAAATGGTTAGCACTTCAGCCTCACAACGCTGGAGTCATGAGTTCAATTCCCGACTATGGCCTTATCTGTGTGTTTTCCCCGTGTTTGCATGGGTTTCCTCCAGGTGCTCTAGTTTCTTCCCACACTCCAAAAACATACTAGTAGGTTAATCGGCTGCTATTAAAATTAACCCTAGTGTCTCTCTCTCTGTCTCTGTGTTTGTATGTTAGAGAATTTAGACTGTAAGCTCCAATGGGGCATTGACTGATGTGAGTGAGTTCTCTGTACAGCGCTGCGGAATTAGGGACACTATATAAATAAATTGTAATAATAATAATAATAATACTCAATCCTGGATTTTGATACGATCACGACTGTTGCCCATGAACTGGAATGAAGTCTCTGTACAGCGCTGCGGAATCGGTGGCACTATATAAATAAATGGTGATGATGATTGCTAAGGAGGTTCTGCATCAGTGGGGCATCCCAGATCTTAAATTTTGAAATGCCCATTTGGCCATTTACACCCCTCTGCCACAATCATGATAGATATTGCTGTTCAGGATGGATTATCCACCCCTTAAAGTGAAAACTTGGCTCAGCCTGAGATTGCAGATTAAACACCCCTTTTAAAGCTAGTAGAATGGTGTGGTCCTGTGTGCAGATATCTCCAATGGTCAATTTTCAGGAAATGGCTGGAGATTGTGTAGTTCTCAACATATCAAAACTCTCCAGTATCAAGAGAAAGAATTGAATGGGGTGGAAACTGTCCAAACTGTGCTGGAACTGACATGTCGCCTGTCTTCTCTTGAAGATGAACTCAGCAGATAAGTCCTTGGGACAAGTATCTGGAAAGAGAACCTCCTCTTTTCTGCTCGTGTGGGGGGTGGGGATGTTACCGTATAATTAATTATTAAAATCTAGGAAGTCACTCACTCAGGCTGAGTCAATAAGAACTGCGGACGAATTGAAGTATTCCTCCTTGGAGGCAGTCACATGGCGTGCACAGACAAGCGCTGATTTACGTTATCTTTTGTAATGGTTTTTAATCTTGTTTGAAATAAAATGATTGTTTCGAAAGATTTTACACATGGGCGGTCCTTCTCGATTTGCATTTTCTTCATAGAGAACGAAGTGATTACAAGTGAGAGCTGAGAATTCTGCCAGCAGCAATCTGTATCAAGTACAACAGATACGCTCTATTTTGTTCTGAAAAATGTACGCTGCTTTCGTTCCACGGCTTTATTGATTTTGCATTAATTACTACACCATGAGCTCCCTTTTCTTCTATGTTTTTTGGTTTCAGATCTATCTATTTCGGGGGGTGGATGTTTAAAAGAAAGGAGCTGCTATTTGCATTTGGATTTTACTTTAGTTTTTGTAAGAAAATTGATCCTGATTGAATCAAGTACATGTGGATAATTGCTAGCGCGGCGAGGAAAATATAATATTGTGTCAATACAAAAAAGGTTCACCTAAGTTAAAAGGAACAGGTAGCAATTCTCATTTACTTTTGAAGGGGTGTAAATAGAGACCCATGGCCTGGGTGCAAATGTGATGTCTGTACCTCCTGTCCAACTACATACACACAGTAGGTGTGGTTACTATCAAAATAGACTTATCCTTACAAAGCTAGGAAATGACCTGTCCCATAAATGCCTGTGTTTCACTGCACTAATTACTGCAGAAGGTGTGTCTACAGATAATTGAAATACATTATTGGTCCAATGCACAGTTAATTTATGCCCAAACTGTGTTCAACTCTGCATCACGCCCATTTTCTTTATAGAGTCAGAAAATCCCCTGTCTTATTAAGACTTTTTTTTTCACTGAAATAAATGCTGCAATAGGTGTAGCTAAAGATCATTGGAGTATACTTTATTATCTATCAACAAAAAGGTTCTGTCTGTTATGTAAGTCTTAAAAATAGCTTTTTTTTTTCATTGTCAAACTGCAAAATACATTTCTCTTTCAGAGAACGCTGCATACTTGATAAAAAGCAATGAACTTCGATCCTCCTAAGTGAAAACATTTACAAATGTAAACTGTAAATTCATTCATGGTGTATAGGGCAATGACAATAGTAATGTTCAGATATTATGTACAGATCTGTATCAATGGTAACCAAGAGCAAAGATGTTGGAAATTTGCCCTTTATTTTACTCATTCTTTATTTATTCAAATAAATATTGCAGTGTAGAGAAAACGTTCAGTATTATTGTCTTATAAGCTCCGTTTTTCTCATTGAAATAAATAGCACACTTGTGTTTTACATCCATACAACTCCGTCCTCTGTCTCATGTCCTCTGATCTGTATCAATATCCACCTCTCACACCTGCCTAGAATATTTCTCCAGTGCTGGTGGTACTCATTGGAATTCTCTACCATGCCCGAACAGAGTCTCTCATAGCCTTCAAATCTTTATATGCTCTATGAAACTCATCTCTTTATTAAAGACTATACTCCCAACTATGCTACTTACACTAGTGCACCCTCACACCTACCCTACTCCCACCTATACTACCTACACTAATGCACCCTTACACCTACCCTACTCCTACCTATACTACCTACACTAATGCACCCTCACACCTACCCTACTCTCACCTATACTACCTACACTAATGCACACTCACACCTACCCTACTCCCACCTATACTGCTCACACTGCCACACCCTCACACCTACCCTTCTCCCACCTATACTACTCACACTAATGTACCCTCACACCTACCCTACTCCCACCTAAACTGCTCACACTGGTACACCCTCACACCTACCCTACTCTCACCTATACTACCTACACTAATGCACCCTCACACCTACCCTACTCTCACCTATACTACCTACACTAATGTACCCTCACACCTACCCTACTCCCACTTATACTACTCACACTAATGTACCCTCACACCTACCCTACTCCCAACTATACTACTTACACTAGTGCACCCTCACACCTACCCTACTCCCACCTATACTACCTACACTAATGCACCCTTACACCTACCCTACTCCCACCTATACTACCTACACTAATGCACCCTCACACCTACCCTACTCTCACCTATACTACCTACACTAATGCACCCTCACATCTACCCTACTCCCACCTATACTACCTACACTAATGCACCCTCACACCTACCCTACTCTCACCTATACTACCTACACTAATGCACCCTCACACCTACCCTACTCTCACCTATACTACCTACACTAATGCACCCTCACACCTACCCTACTCCCACCTATGCTACCTACACTAATGCACCCTCACACCTACCCTACTCCCACCTATACTGCTCACACTAATGCACCCTCACACCTACCCTACTCCCACCTATACTGCTCACACTAATGCACCCTCACACCTACCCTACTCCCACCTATACTACCTACACTAATGCACCCTCACACCTACCCTACTCCCACCTATACTGCTCACACTAATGCACCCTCACACCTACCCTACTCCCACCTAAACTACTCACACTAATGTACCCTCACACCTACCCTACTCTCACCTATACTGCTTACCCTGCCACACTCTCACACCTACCCTACTCCCACCTATACTACTCACACTAATGCACCCTCACACCTACCCTACTACCACCTATACTGCTTACCCTGCCACACTCTCACACCTATGCTACTCCCACCTATATGGCACACACTAATGCACCCTCACACCTACCCTACTCTCACCTAAACTGCTCCCACTGGTACACCCTCACACCTATGCTACTCCCACCTATACTGAACACACTAATGCACCCTCACACCTAAAAAAAATTCGAACAGCCACAAAATAATGCTGGCAATCACTTTCCCCTTCACGTTAATCAAACCAGAGGGAGAGAAAGATGGATTTGGGGGTGTAAAAACATGGGGAAAGATTACAACTTTCAGCAGATAAAGCTGTTTTAACTGGTGGATTAATGAATTTATGATTTTCCAATTTTGTTAATTGAAGCAAATGGCACAATGCGGCACTTGCACATGTGTGCAAAAAAATGCACTTCATCGTATTGACTCCTCCCACTCACATACACGTCCTCATTTCACTTTCTGAGTGTACATGTAAAAATATTGTTCCAAAAAATTTGTACTTACCTGTTTTCGCACCTTTTTGTACACAGGTGCAGTAGGGAACTTATAGTATTAACGCCACAAAGATACATACGCCCAAATCTAATGGCCCATAGTAAGTATCTGAGTACCGTGCGTCTGAACGTGCTCGAACTCTACACCCCCCTGATTATTTGAATTGAAATTGCTCCATCTGTACATTAGGACAAGCTATTTATATATTACACTCAGGCGGGAGATCCCGCCTTCTTTTCTTTAGGCTGTCAACGCCACTTCTCAAGCACCCCCAACAGGTCATGGATTAAAGATATCCCAGTGCTTCAGAAATAAAGGAAGTTCCCACGGTTTGCGCTGTCAAATCACTTTTGATATCAAGACAACAGTTTCAGTTTTACACAAATAAATTTGTTCCATAAACAAATGCTTAAAACTTGTGTTTTTTAGGTATACATTTAATCTGTGATGTTCTTATTTTCTTCAATTTTCTTTGTTCAAAAAACATTTTACTCTTCCACGTTAGTAACTGCCTGCAATTCAGTATCCAAGTTGGTTGACCGTGCAGGTAGTATCTAGCTTGAGGCTCAGGAGGTTTGTTGTATAATTTGATATATAAAGTCCTCATTGCCAGTTCTAAATTACCCAGACTGCTCTTTCTCCATTGCTAATTCCCAATGCACTTAAAGGGCATACAAGTCTCTGTAACATGTCCAATGAATAGACAGCTAAATAGTATATAAAGGTTTGTCTTATATCGCCATTGTACATGTACATAAATGTACATAAATGTTAAAAAAAACTATTGCTTTAATAATGCATCTGAGGACGTGCCCTTAAATATCTCACTACCATTTTCATATGTCTTCACACGCTTAATATAAAAGGCTGTAAATATAGAGCAGCGTCTCCTGCCAAGAGAAGCAGATGCTATAGATCGAGAACCATTTAAGCTACGTCTATATATAATACTGATATAAATAGACAGTCTGACAAATCAATCTAAAAGGCTCACATATGACTCCGTTAGCTGTGTTGGTAAAACCAGCAGATACAATGTCTCTTACCTAACAATGCAGTCTTATTTAACAACATTGTTTAACTTAGACTAAACCACCTGATTAGTGGCTGTTGGTTTAATTCCAGGTGATTCAAGACAGTTTGGAATTCGATTCAAACTGACTTCATTCAAGAAACTCAAACATTTGGTCGAATCAATCCTGGAAACTTCGAAATTCATTTTTGGTTCGACCAGTTGAAAGACAGTAAAAACTATAATGTTACCTTTTCTGGCCAAAGTTTAATTGTTAAATGTTTGAGTATTTTAACTTTTTTTTAATTGAAAGAGTGAATGTTGAGTTTGAAGTTGCTGTTTGCAGGAAAAGAAAAACATTAAAAATAGTATATAATGTAGCATTATAAGCTCAAACAAACTAATGCATGTTGGAACCTGGCTCCAACTAGGTCGAACCTGTTCTCCTTGCTGGAATTTAGCGGAAATTTTTCAACCTAAAGTTTGCAAAGCAAATTTTTTGAACTTTAGTTTGAGAAACTGGTTTGAGAACTACTTTAAAACAAATTAGATCCTCTCTCAATTTGAGTTGTAAATGTAGCACCATTTATTGCAGTGGTAAGTACTTTATAGCTAAGGTAGTAGATAAAGTAGATTTGCTAAAAAAACATGTTTGGTGGCTGTTTTATAAAAGTGGACATTGGACTCGGTTTAGTACTCCAAACAGCTGATTTACTATAGGGCGGTTTGAGGATGGGATGTTAAAAGGACGGCGATGTGTGGCGGACTGAAACCAGCAAAATCACTGGTGGTTTAGTCAAAACTATAAAAACTATAAAAATTTGGTTTAATAAAGGGCATCAGAGGGCATAGGAAGCCCATATAGGCAAACGGGCAGCAAATCATGGGCCCAATTACGCAATCTGTAGGCATGTAAACATGTACAAGAGTGCAAATATAGACATCCCCTTAAGTTCGGTATCTGCACACTGTAAATGACCAATGTGTCTTTCAAGTGTTTTCTTAATGCAGTTTTGTATCTAACATTAATAGCACAATCTGAATAAAGTCTAATTTCAAGGTACAATTATTAACACATACACCATTCTGGAGAAAATCACCTGCCCTTCCCTCTCTGTACAGTACCTCCTGCTAAAACGCAGGAGGGACTGTATGCTTTTGTATGATTTAAATCTGTATGAGCGTTCTTGTGGGCTGAAACTCCCGTAAACACTAAGTTCATGTGATCGTTCAGAGCCAATGCACGGAAAGCTGACAGACTTATTAAGTATTTGGTGATGTCACAGAAAGTTTCTCCGAAACACAATGTACATGCACTGCCCACACTCTCATTAATATTTATGTATATATTTGTAACTGCCCAAAACAAGCAATGGATAACTTCATGCTTGCATGTAACTCATAGTGAGTGTAATATATATTTTGTGTATCTCTTTAATGTGCAGTTGATTTAAGTGGTTGCTCAAATACTGTGGTTTTCTTCAGTGAAATATTTTGTCTGGTGTAGAAAAAATAACCTGAACATTTACAACAAAACTATGATCTACTATAATCCACTGTATGACATAAAGGGAAAGTTTATTCTATAATATTATAATACTCTTACCTACAGTGCAATAACTACTTATTACATTACTTGCACCAGAGTGTGTGACTCGCGGTCATGTCTCAAAGCGAAGCTTGGTAGTAACTTTTCTCTAAAGAGCCCCACCTCTTGTGTGGTTACAATCATATTATTACTACACTGTCTATGTATAAGGCAGAGATGATAGGAATTACACAGCACACAGTGCTAGCAACGCCCCTGCAATGTGGTTAATATTCTGCACATTTGTGTCAGTTGACCTCATGCCTACTATTGATAAAGTTTAACATTTATTAAAATCCCACAAAGGGAAAGTACGAGATAATGTATAATGAACATAAGCCACTTTGTATATTTATTCTGTACTTATTTGAATACAATGTTACTGTTAATTGTACTGGTCATATCGATACAGTGGATCAATTCACTCGAAACTAGTAACATCTATGAGGTGTGACCGGCTTGTGTCATCAGGGAAACTGTTTTGAATGATTGTCAGGTAGCAGATACTGGGAGAATGTATATAAAATGGAATTACTAGTGTAAGTCCTCCCCTTAATGAAAAACACTGCACACAACAGTCCTGATTTTCAGCAGCCAAAGTGGCACGACACAAAAGTGGGAATAGTCTGACCTGAAATGGCCATGGTTTGGGTGACAACTACAGTTTAATGACAACAAATGCAAAATCATGCACTTGGGTCTCAAAAACCCAAATGCTAAATATAGTATTAATGGCACTATAATGACTTAAAGGCAGAGAAGCAATGTAACAAAGCAATGAGGAAGGCAAGTCAGATGCTTGGTTGTATAGGGAGAGGAATCAGTGCAGAAAGAAAGAAGTAATAATGTCACTGTATAGGTCATTGGTACGGCCTCATCTAGAATACGGTGATCAGTTCTGGAGTCCATATCTCCAGAAGGCTATACATACATTAGAGACTGTACAAAGAAGGGCAACTAAAATGGTGCATGGCCTACAGCACAAAACTTACCCGGAAAGACTAAGAGATCTTAATATGTATAGTTTGGAGCAGAGAAGGGAAAGGTGGGACGTGATAGAAACATTCATATATATCAAGGGTTATAACAAGGTGCAGGAGGGAAACATTCTTCATAGGAGGAGAAGTATTAGAACACAAGGACATGTACTGACACTGGGGGGGAAGTAGGTTCAGTGGAAGTCTATGGAAAAACTACTTCACAGACAGTGGAAGTAAGGTGGATAAGTGGAATAGCTTCCCATCAGAGGTGGTAGAGGCTAATACAGTAGAGCAATGTAAACATTCTTTGGACAGGCATAAGGATATCCTTACAAACATTAAAGGACCAAATAAGGTTTGAGATTACCATAGGTTAATGAATAAAAAATGGGCAGACTAGATGGGCCAAGAGGATCTAATCTGTCATCAAATTCTATGTTTCTATGACCTAGTTTGTCCTAAATTCTCAACTGGGAATGTGAACAGTAATTATATTTTTAGAATACATAATTGGATCAAATGTAAGGTAGACATGTTTTATAATGATACCTGTCAGTAAATGTGTTTAAAATAGTCAGTAAGCAATATTTCCAAGGGTTTGGAAATCCTGAATATACTGACACGTTGCAAATTCTGAACAATCGTATTGGTTGCTATGGGCAATACCACCACTTTCCCTATTTAGAAGTTTTAATACATCTGCTCCTCCACAAAGGAGATGAGTGATGATATAAAGCAGGTAAGGGTGCATTGCTTTTATACAGTAACATAATTTTGAGGTGTCTTCGAGAATCTTTCCTATCTTTGTACATTATCCCGTATAAACACACTGCTACCGCTGCAGCCAGGGACTCTCAGCCTAAAATATGTTTCCAATTTCAGTGGGTCTAAAACCTGTTAAATTAATCTCGATTTATGTTATGCAGTATTCATTTTTTTCGTTCATTTATAAGAAGTGAGTATAAAAAAATATGACTTCATTAACTAATGGATTCGGTTTTGGCAAAACATGCTCAGTTTAATTTATGTCGAAAGCTACTTTATTCCAAAAATCCTTGGAAATTGTCTGTCTACATGGGTAACAAGGTGTGTGCAGTAAGGTACAAGAACCTAGGGTGCAGATTGGACAAGTTGGATAGGGGACGCAATGTTACATTGGGAACAAAATCAGGTAGAGGAGGGATCATAATAATAAACAACAAAAAATTATAAAAAAAAATACATTAAGGATTTTGCAATGTAGTTGATAATGAAATTGTCAATGAAATTGTACAATGAAATTGTTCAATGACATTGTAATGATCATAAGCCGTCTTTTTTCTGTATATGACACACCTATAGCTCTTTTACAAATGTTATTGTAAGCTTGTGAGCAGGCCCTCTTATTTCCCTCTCTGTCTGCATTGCCCAGTATTGTTTTATCACTGTGTTTGTCCCCAATTGTAAATAAATGTTGATGATGAGGATGATGAAGTGTTATATTGCACCATAGTTGTCCTAGCATGGTGAAAGAGGGGAGTAGTACTAGAAAAAGGGGTTGTGGCCTAAAATTTTACAATGGGGTGCAGAATTTCAAATCTCCATGCCCAGGGCACATACATTCCTAGTTACACCTCTTGACAAATATTTGTACCCTTGTAATTATCTGAACCAATGTCCACGCCTCAATAGCATTTCAGTTCAAGACCGCCATAAAGGATGGGAGGGAGTTTATTGCTGCTGTTTTTAATTTCATATGCAAACAAATTGGCACCTCTGTTGATGTTTGCAATATTATTATTATTATTAGTAGTAGTTTTTATTTATAGGGCGCCACTAGGTATCCGTAGCGCCATACAGGGACAGACAGAAACACGATACAGGGTGAGACAGCACAGTACAGTTAACAAAAAGCACAGTAACTCAGAAGCTCAATGTACAGCTAGATGAGAGGTGAGAGCCCCAGCGGGGTAGAGAGAGGGGTAGAAGGGCCGGAGGACCTCACGGAGGAGACAAGGAGCTGGAGAGCAGGGTTAAGGTGGGTGGAGAACAGAAGGAGAGGAGGCCCTGCTCGGAGGAGCGTACAATCTAAGGAACAAGCTGGATTCTTGCTAATTGTTGCAGTTTGTTTACTTAATATTGGGGACTAAAAATGCATATGTAGAAAATAAATGACCTGAAAGGAGCAGAAAGCATGAATTGCTGTCCACAGGTATTGACATATTCTTGTTCTGTCATGTAATGTAACAAAGGGCGCACCTTAAATGGAATGAGAACCCAAGGGCTCTGCACAATATTTTTCATGGATGGTCGAGGACTCTGCAGCAGTGGGGTGTAAAGGAGGACGTCTCGGGATTAATGCATTGTCTGGGTACGCCCTGCTAGCGTCGAGTCTCCCAATCGTAATAAATATTGTGATGCAGCCATTGGGTTTTCATCCCGTTTAAGGGAAGTACAGATACAGTAACCAGTTTGTTTGATTCTGCAGAGCACTGATTGAGCAGCCTACATCAAGCCAAGCTGCACTCAACGTTTGCGGAACTAATTCAACACAACTTACGCTCTCACCTCATGGTTTCTAATGAGAAGAAATAAGATTAATATACTAGCTTTCTAAGAGCATTTCTAATGCTATGTGACGGATCGTTGTTTCCCCAGGATGTCAGGGGAATCCATTTCATAATCAACATATCCTGATTGGCATGCATCCGTTTCACAGTGCAATAATAGTGTTGACCGATTATTTTACAATTCCAGAGCTCAATTAGTTAACAGTCACAGCCAATTCTTAGTATTTGTGCTACTATGCAAAAGTGTAAATCCCCTCACTCATTTTGCGAGTTTAACTGTTTCATTGTCTGCTGGTATCAGTAAGAGGTGCTCTCCCTCATGCTTATGTGAGTAAGTGTGGTAAATAGTCTGACGATTTATTCTCATAAATGAAAAAACTGGTCTTAAAAAAGATTTGCAAAGTTTCAGTCTTATTTTTCTGTTGAAAAATGTGTCAAAATCAAAAACTTCCATGAAAGTTAAGGAACAGCTATTAGAGAAAGACTAAGATGGTGTGTAGATGGGAGGGAACTGTTTTGGATATGGGGAACGTTTTTGATCACGGATGAAACCCATTGGAATTAAGACATGTCACTTTTGGTAACTTGGAGAAGGAATTGGTGACTGAGTCTACAGTAGTTAATTAGGTTCACTAATGTTTCTGGATCAAGGGTAAAGCAACAAACTAATTATCCAATCGCTTGTCGCAGGAATCAGTTACCAGATTATACGGTGAGTAGATCTATTTTCTTCGGAGATTTATGCATGGAATAACGCATGACCCCAGTGGTGTGGGGCAGAAGTGCTAACCACTGAGCCACCATGCTGTCCTTCTTCCAGTAAACACACCAGATGAAAAGGCAACTAGCGTTTATCCAGTGTCAATAAGTTTAAAGGGCCTCCATTGAGTTTCAGACAGAGTGCTTTTAACGGGGGGGATGGGATGGTGAGTCTTATCAGTGTTTCCTAAACCGACCTTGTTACTCTTAAAACTCAAATTCTCATGCAGCATTTTCATGGCGTCAAACTTTTAGCCACATGTAGATGTGGACATGGAGTTGCCATTGTTATAGCGATCATTGATTACTGTCATAGTCACCTTTTTGGGAACAGTTTGTAAGGTGTAAACACTTTACAGGAGATTCCTTGCCCTAATCTTCTAATGCCACTGTGGATGAAAGGAGGACTAATGCAAGGAAGAATTACTTTAAAAAAAACAGTAGTGAATGCATTCTGAACTTGTAACGCGGGCAGGGGTGTAGGAACCTGTGGGGGGGGGGGGGGAGAGGGGACAGTTGCCCGCCTATGATTGCTGCTGGGTGGAGAAGGACTGTGTCCCCCCTCCCCTCCATGACTTCTACACAAAAGCCTTAATGTTACTTTCTGAAGTCATGGTATCAGTTCTGAACCTGTGAAACTTTTTTTAAATGATAGATTGTCTTAGTATAACTACCAAATGTTCTTTAATATAAATTGCCTTAGTATAGATTTACTACAGATTGATTGATTTGTTTATTAAAAAAACTTGAAGTGTTCCGTTCATAAATATACAATAAATAAACTCTTTCTATCTATCTATCTATCTATCTATCTATCTATCTATCTCATATCTATCTATCTATCTTTCTATCTATCTATCTATCTATCTTTCTATCTATCTATCTATCTATCTATCTATCTATCTATCTATCTATCTTTCTTTCTATCTATCTATCTATCTATCTATCTATCTATCTATCTATCTATCTTTCTATCTATCTATCAATCTATCTATCTATCTATCTATCTTTCTATCTATCTATCTATCTATCTATCTATCTATCTCATATCTATCTATCTCATATCTATCTATCTATCTATCTTTCTATCTATCTATCTATCTATCTATCTATCTATCTATCTATCTATCTATCTATCTATCTATATATCTATCTTTCTATCTATCAATCTATCTATCTATCTATCTATCTATCTATCTTTCTATCTATCTATCTGTCTGTCTATCTTTCTATCTATCTATCTATCTATCTATCTATCTATCTATCTATCTATCTATCTATCTTTCTATCTATCTATCTATCTATCTATCTATCTATCTATCTATCTATCTATCTATCTTTCTATCTATCTATCTGTCTGTCTATCTTTAAAACTGAAAGACATCCATTAAAAATTCACACTGACAGCATATTTAGTGTGTAATTGATGCTAAAACACAATTCTCACTCTCCTAATATAGCTGATTTTTGACAAAGTTCTGCATTTTTTCATGTGAAGTATTTGATGTCATAAAGATGTTAAACCTCACAAAGCAATTCTGTCACTGGTCAGTTTGCTTGACAGACATCTGACTTTAAGGTACTAGCCAATGGAAACATGGTGACATGTAAATATGAAAGAACATTAGGACAAAATATGCAATGCCATAGATTCAAAAGGAGATTTCTGCTGGGAATGTATTTAATTTATCCCAGAACACCTTTAAATCTAAGTATTAATACTACATTGATGTACTTTTGAAATTAGAGAGCTACTTTTTACTAAAAGTACATCTCCCTTATATAATTAAGTTAAACTGTTACAACTGTCGTAAAATGAGATACCAAATGCGAGAAAATGAGGCTTCAAGCCCTATAGTAGTCCTTGGCATTTTGCCCCCACCCCCCATGAAACTCTTTGTTCCTAGGCCCCTGAACACAGGTGATTAAGTTCTTTTTTCCCTGCCAACCTGGATTAACTCTTTGTGAATATACTGCCCACATTACCATGTCACTCTGAAAAAAAAAAATCCAAACCAATGATTTTTGGTTTCCAGAGGCAACTTGTCTGTTACATAATGTATGGCTTTTTTTTCTTGAATGGGGAAGTTGTGCTAGTCCTTGTTTGAAGGATTGTAGGTGATGGAGAACTAGCAGCCATGTCTGATATTACGTTATCAATTTTATTTAGCTTATGATACATTGCTGATACATTTCATTCCCTGAATGTTTTTAAATTATTTTTATTGGGGGGTAGGATTGGATTTATACCTTTCAGATGCAGTTAGTTTTGTTTGTTCCGCTGGCTGAATGACAGCTACATCTAGTTGCATCACTGTTTCTTCTTTACGATCAACGCCTGAAGCAGTTTCTGAAGATAGGTTGTCTAATGTCATTTCATTTTTTGAGGCTATTTCACCAGAATATGCATGCACAGTTTTTTTTTTGCATTGCACACAGCTGACCAATGTCTGCAACCTAATATATATATATTAATTCTAAATAAGTGGTTGAGGATAAAATGCATCAGCACTACTTATTTGCTTCATTGCCACTGGCACAAGCATTGCTTCTTTCCTTGTTCAATGTACTTAGCAATGTGGGATGTCTGTGCACATGTACTCTTTCTTCTCTGTGTCAGATTTAGGCTTATCACTTGGTGATACATTTTCACCTTCATCGAACCCCCTTTGGAGATGGAACAAGTGTTCATCTTCCTGAGCCATCTCAGGATGACTATCACATCTCTCAGTACTACTGTCTGAGGAGGCTCACACTCAAACCGCTGTGACTAATCGCTGACACTTAGTTGTAATTTCAGATGTTCCTCCGGTAGAACACCACATATTGTCCCTAAAGTCTGCAAGGGAGGAACCAACAAATTGTCAAAAATAGTCACTATAAGACTAACTTAGTAATATGTAAAATAAAAAAAAATAGGCAAATCAGGATTGTTGCTATGTACCATGTGTGCACAAAGTCACAAAGTCAAATTTCACAGCCACAAATATGAGAATTCACAGAATTTCCCCCCCCCCGGATTAATTCAGGCAATGGATCTTTAAACACCTCTTTAAAAG